>PVHP010015909.1:0-36671 GCA_004024765.1 Zapus hudsonius | reverse complement strand
GTGAATCCCGCTTCTTACAGTTCTGAGCAGCCGTGTAAGAAATATCCTTTCAGCCGAGGACGCGCCACTCACTGAAGTCTATCTTTTCACTGCCTTCCGTTGCTTTTGTGCCTTTTGAAATTATTAAAATGTTAACATGCCTTCAGAGCCTTTGATATTTAAGACAAAAGAGAACGAATTGCAGGCAAGCAAGGCATTCAACAAACTGCAAATGGAGAGAGAGAAAAAAATCAAACCGCTCTTTCTTCCTTTGCTCTGCCAGGCATTCTACTTGGAGGAATCACTTCTCTTTATTTTACTTTAACCACACTTAAAACATGTTTGCATTTCAGGATTCAAAGACATAAATTTAATTACTGGCGAATACATACATAATGCACATCTATAGAAAGTGTAGACTGAATGTGGAGAAAAAGAACAAAGAACACTGCATGCATTTGAATTTTTATTAGTTTGTCTGGAATTGATTCTTGCAGTTGTTATCTCCTCGCAGTCCCTGGGAGGAAGTGGGATCCTTTCTACAGACCATTGTGACCTGAGGATCAGGTGGACTCAAAGGGCCAGGATTGCTGGATCGCTTTCCGTCCTGAAGACCCTCAGCCACCCCTTTCCCCAAGTGTCAAGTCTCAGCACCTTGCAGGTTTAATTCATTCTAGAAACACAGGAAAGCAATTTGCAAATGCAAAGCCTCAGAAATCCCTGATTACTGAGTCTCCACCTCCTTCCTTTTCTCTCTTCCCATAGACATACTATGCCAACTTCCCACCCCCTCCCTCCCAATGCCCAGGAAGGAGTGCTCTCCCAGCCTTCCCTGGGCACCTACACCATCAGGTTGCTTGTAACTTCACAGAGATTATTCTTGAGGAAAGCATATCATTTCATATAATAAGCATGTACAACAGCTATCATATTTCTGTTATGAATTAAATCAAATAATGATATGCTACTACTTTATACTTATGTCATATACAAGTGTGTATACACAGGCAGATATTATACATACTATCAGCTCCAGTGCTATTTACCTGTTTTCAATCCTCAGCTTATTTTAACAGAAAAGTAGCATTTTTTAACATTTTCTTAAAGTCAGTAAATAAGCCCATTTGTGTGTCTTTGAAAAAAGTTGAGGTGGTGGCAATAGGAATTGGATTTACCTATTTGGCACAGTATGCAAAGTAGGATTGCCTGGATCAATTAGAGAATTATCTATTTATGAAATGTCTGGCCTCAATGAAAAGAGCTGGGACAATTATGAACTGTTGTCTTGACAACTAGGAAGGACTGATTGGATCATTTATCAGTAGGGTTGCGGATGATTTCAAATACAGGAAAGCAAAAGCTACTGGAAAATAATAATGAACTTAGAGGAAAGAAGAGAAAACAGGAGAGGGAGAGAGAGGGAGAGAGAGAGAGAGAGAGAGAGAGAGCAGGAGCATGTGTATATGTGGTTGTGATTGTGTATGGAAGTGTGCATGGATATACACATTACAGCAAAGGAGTTTTCATCAGAAAGGACCATGCAGGTTTCTTGGCAAAAAGCCAGAGTTGCTATTGTAAATTTCCTAGTCGGTTTCAATGTCAACCTAAGCTCATATTTGAACCTGGAATCAGGGCAAAAGCATTATCGCTCTGTCACTTTGTTGCCAGAAGTGGAATTTTTTTTGTTAATATTTTACTGTTACATCTGACAGGATTTCACATTTTCTGTAGCCCGCCTTTAGTACATTGAACTGCCAGACAGAGAAATTAATACCCTGAGTGACTGTATTTTAATTAAGCAATTTCATGCAAATTACAAATTTTAGATTGCCAAATAATATATTGCACAAAAATTGTAGGCTGGCTGATCTGATATGCATGGAGTATTACTCTTCCAGGCACTGTGCATACATGGGAAAATGAACAAAAATGCTAATTTCCAATCTACTATGCAAACGGTAAAAGATGCCTATTTAGATACATATGCTTTTCTTAGGAAGGGTAAACAGTTCCTTGATTTAATATAGCTGACACTTGAAGATGTGTTTTTCTCTTTTACAAAGATAATTTTTGCATTGAACAAGTAAATGAGAATTCAAGTAGAAAGCATCTTGTTAATGGTGACTAATAAAAACTAATATTGCATGCAATATAATGATATTAAACCTATAACTGGTACATAAAGCAAGATCATTCCTATTGTGACTCTCCCAATGAGCATCAAATATACTTGCATATTAAATATATACTTTTAATGGAAAAGTGTTAACCCTTTCAGTGAAAGCCTAAGCTTCTATTAATATGAAAATATGGAAATGACAAGCACCAAGGGAAAAATATTTAAATCCAAGCTATGCAATTTTTAAAAATTCTAAATTTCCTTTGTAGCAGTTCGATTTAATTTATAAGATAAATCAAGAAACTTGAAACTTCTTGTTGAAAATATAGCGACACATAGGTTATCCATTTTTAAACCTTCTTAATCAAACTTTATAAATGTAGTTTTAATAAAAGAATCAGTTGTTTTTGTTAGTGTGCTCAAATTGGACCTTAAAAGAAAGGAGATTATACCTCTTTATACCAATGTGCATTACTTCTCATCAATTTATATTCCTTTTTTATTTTTCAAGTGTGTGTTATGTGTAAGCATGCATACATGTTTGAGGACACATATGTGTGCTGGATTGCAGTGCAGGGCTGTGAGTACACGTGTGTGTGCAGCTGGAGGTCAGAGATTGACACTGGTTGTCTTCCTGGATCATTCTCCAATTTACTTCCGGAGGCAGAGTCTCACTGAACTCAAACCTCACTGTGTCAGCAAGTGTAGCTAGATGCTTGCCCCAGAGATCCCCTGTCTCCACCTCCTAAGCACAGCCTGGCTGACTCACCCTGCAAAAACTTGGTGCTGGCATCCAACTCAGGTTCTCACCCTTGTACAGCAAGCACTTTATGCACTGAGCCATCTCCCTGTCCCCATATATTGATGCTTGATATTCAGAAAAATGGAAATATAACATTTATTAAATACATTATATAAACTTAGAATAACAGAGCTTTCTCCTAACAAATATTGTGGAAAAAAAGAAAAAAAAAAAGAACTTGACAGAGAGTTTCTAGACAATTACAAATTTTCAAACAATAATTTCTCAGTTGTTGATAATATAAACACAGACAAACTGAGGTTAATTCAAGATAGAAATTGATGGTAATGTATGATCACAAAGAATCCTTTTAATAATTGCTGCTGCTTCAATGTACCCTGTCCAGTCCCTTATTTCTTCTTCAGTTCCAAATGTGGGAATCCAACCATCACAAATATTGTATCCTATAACTTCACTGATTTTGTTTTTGAGATTGAGGTTTTGTACAAATTACCGTCAGAATCTCGTTAGATGTTTGAAAAGAATCTACTCTAATCCAGATCTCTTACTATGTCTGGGATGATTTGTATAACTTGATCCTTTTAAAGCACGATGTATGTTTAATAAGATTGACTGCACCAGGAACTGGGAACACGTCTCAGTGAATAAAAGTATTTGCAGCAGAAGAATCAGTAGCTCAGTTAGGATCCCCCAAAAAACACGTAAAAGCTGAATATTATAGTGCCAGGGTCTATAATCCCAGCAGGCCTAGGGCAGAGACAAGAGAATCTGCCACAAACCAACTAACTGGCCAGCTAGCCTGGCAAACTGAGAGAGCTATGGACAAGGAACAAGCCCCACCTCAAGTGGTAAGTAAAGAACAATACACACTGACAGGAAACACAATCTGTGGTCATGTGTAGGCTGACCACACCTCCTACTGGGAGGGAACAGTGAACCAAGAAAGGAGCACTTGTGTAATGGAGGAGCCTGGGCATAGGGGAGACAATCAACAGCTTTCAAATTCGGCCAATTTTCCACTTAGTGAAGGGGACCCCTTGTCTGGAACTAGGGATTCAGGGCGATAGGCACCGGATCCTGTACTCTTGGGCTCCCAAGACAAATTGCACTATGGGAGTGATTGACGGGGAGGCTACTAAAATAGAATCTAGGTAATCCAGAATTGTGTATATTTGTTAACCTACACTGATCTCACTCTCTGATGGTGTCATGGTTTGATCCAGGTGTCCCCCACAAACAATTGAATGTGTTCTGATAGATCGATCCTCAGCTGATGGCAGTTTGGGTTTTACAACCTCGATGAAGCTGTGTTGTTGGGGGCGAGCTTATGGGGTTATAAGCCAGCTTCCCTTGCCAGTGTTTGGCACACCTTCCTGCCGCTGTTTCCAGTGCTGTGGCAGAGGTGATGTCCAGCCCTCTGCTCATGCCATCGTTTTCCCTGCCAGAATGGAGTCTCCCCTCGAGTCCGTAAGCCAAATAAACCCATTCCTCTACAAGCCGCTTTTGTTTGGGTTCTTCCTGTGCAGCAACTAGAAAGCTGACCGCAACAGATGGAGATTTTGTTTGTATTTTTCAGGATGCAGCGAGAGAGCTGGGGCCCATCTAATCCTACCATCCAACCATAGGCAGATAGCTGAGATTCTGGCAAAAGAGGAGCCACCACAGTCATACTGTGGAGGATCCATATGGAACCCTACAGAGAATGTCAGGATGAACAAGGGACCCACAGCCACAGCCATTAAATCAACACAGGATAAGCCAGTGAGACAGAAACCAACGATTTTCAACACAAAGACCCCTAAGCTCACAACCTTAAAGCAGCCTTAATACTCATCCACCACGACTCAGGGTACTGAGCAGAAGAGGGGGCGGAAAGATTGTGAGAGCCGTGGTGGGGGAGACTATCCAGAGGCATGGCCAGGAGAACCTGGCTGAATACTAGGCTATCCATGGTTCCCTGTCACAAGGACTGATCCAGAGGACCCATGGAGGAGGTTATCCAGTGGAGGGGGGAGGGGAGGGCAGCGGGGAATTGGGGATAACAACTCATTGTTTGCCCACTAAATATTGTAACTCATTATGGACAATAAAAAAAAGAAAGAAAGAAGAAAAAAAAAGAACAATACATCCTCTGATTTCCACACATGCGTACACTGTGGCACATCCACACATGTACATATATAAACAGACATCACCATCTACACATAGTGACACACCAATATAAAGATTTCCTGCAACTAAACTATGAAATTAACACAATATGAGGTTGATTGTGGTTAACATATATATCACACATAAAATAACTGGTAGTCAAGGGTTAATGATGAATACTTTCAGCAGTAAATAACTGGTGAAGACTCCAACTGTGCAGGCTTGTGTAGATACTGTGTATCTACTTCAGTGCAAACCAGAGAAGTCTTCTGCTGGGCTTTCTCACCTTTGTTCTGGCCACACTGACCTGCAACTTCCTTTTAAAAGGCCAGTAAAACTATTTTGCAGAAAGATTTTAGGCAAGATTTAAGCAGATGCTCAAAGTTCTCATTTAAAATTAGGTGTTTATTAACAGCCTCAGGCTTGGCCTGAGGAAGATTGGACCAAATCCAAAATCCTTGAAGGCACACTGAAAGTCAGAAGCTGGAGACTAGATGAAAACACAAGGTTAGGACCAGGGTTATGAATAAACCATGAAGTTAAGACTTGTGGTGAAGGTGGGGAGTGAATCTGTCCCAAACATTAACAGTGGGAATACTGAGAGTCCGCATCTGGGCCATGAGCCGACCCAGAAGTCAGAGAATGATCCCATCCCATCTAAACCACTGGAACTGAGGTCAAAGTTTCCTAAAAACAGTCTTTGTATTTTGTGGTAAGTGTGAGGGTTATGGATATGACTATGCAAAACACTAGGTGTCTGCAAGAGCTACTTTCTAGTTCTCTAAATTCGCATACATTAAATAATCTTGTTAAACATCACTTTTATATCTGTAAAACCAAGAAAATAGAACTCTTTTGGTAGAGTTGTTGGGAGAACTAGAGATAATTTTTTTAAACTGACTGTGGTGATTTGAATGTAAAATGTCCCCCATAGCCTCATGCTTAAGTTTCACTCCAAATTCCCAGCTGGGGGCCTTTACTGAAGGGGTGGTTTTGGGATTTGACAGAGCTAGCTCAATCTCTTGTGCTGATTCCTCCCAGCTGATGTGATAAAATGTGATGCCTTGCTACCTGTTCTTGCCATGTTTTCCTCACTGGGATACAACTTCCCCTTGAAACGATAAGGTGTAAAAAGAACCCTTTCCTTCATAAAGCAATGCAAAAGTAACTATTACACTCACTCTTCAGTATTGAACATGTAAAATAAGAAAATAACCTTAAGTAACATCTTAAGAGCAATGCTTGCACTAAATAAAAATATACCTATAAATTGTAAGAGTCACAGGATGGGAAGAAGTATCCATAATCATCACCCCCACCCCCCAAATCACTGACTGCTGCTCTAGTAACTCATAACCCAAAACCCTATGGTGAATACCAGTAACTGCACTGAGGAGGGCCCTCATGGAATGGGGGCAGGGAGCAGGGGAATGGTACCAACACATGATTTGTCTATACAAAATTTCTACTTAAAAATTAAATAAGCTTAATTAATGTCTTAAGAGCAATGCTTGCATTAAACACACACACACACACACACACACACACACACACACACTCTCAGGGGTCTCTAGAGAAAACAGATTGATAGAACGGATTGTAGTAAAAGAGGAATTTATTGGGGTAGCTATGACAGTCCAACAATAGCAGTCTGCAGGCCCACAGGTGAAGGAATCAGTGTGTGTGTGTGTGTGTGTGTAGAGAGAGAGAGAGAGAGAGAGAGAGAAGAGAGATAGAGATAGATAGAGAGAAAGAGAGAGATGAAATTCCATTCACTGACTTTTAAAAATTATGTGTTTAGAAATGCCAGGTGACCTTAGTCCAAAATGCAAGCACTGGGATGGAGAGACAGCTCAGCAGTGGAAGGACCTTGCTTGCATGCAGTCCTCGGTACCCGTGTAAAGACAGATGCACAAAGTGGTGCACGCATGTGGAGTTTCTCTTCAGTGTCAGAGGCCCTGGCATGCCCATTCTCTCTCCCTCTCTCCTCTGTCTCAAATGAATAAATATAAATATTTAAAAAATAACCAAATGCAAATACTCCTTGTCTTTATATAGGAATTTAATAGAAAATTTTTCTTCCTCTACCTTTTATATATTTTTCCACATATCTCTAATATCCATGTAATTCTTTTACAAAGCAAACTCATCTTTTGAACTATAACAAAAGTACATACTTTCTACAATGTAATAAGCATTAATGTCATTAATTCTAAACAACATTTTACTTTGTTTCTAAATATAATTAAGTCCAGATATTATTTCCTCGCACTGCTTTAAGTACAAAGGATGATTTGATAATCAATTTAACACCTGATTTCCTTTCCCTTTTCCATTCTTTGTCAGGATAAGTAGTGTCTAATGTGTTAAAAATTTTAAACTAAATTGGCAAAGACACAGTTACCTTTTGTCTTTTGTTTCATTTTGTGCTTTTGAAATAAGCTTAAAGTAACGAAGTCCAGGCTTGCCTGAACTCTAGTCTTCAGTGTAAGCCTTCCTCCTGCTGGGATTCTAGGTGTAAGCCACCATGCTGGCTTCCACAATTGCCTTTTAAAGATTGAGGAGCAGCTCTGGTTAAAAATAAAGAATGTAATTAATGCCCTGTTTCTTTTTTTAGATAGAAACCCAGTATTTTAAATGATAATAGAATTGTCATGTAACATTTACCCTATCACGGGAAGTTGTACTGGCTTGAATTCAGGGAAGTTTAGAAGCACAGATATGAAGAGGAGCCTGTGATAATGCTGCAAAAGTGCCTGTTCCCACCGTCTCCCTATTGCTCACTTCTGTTCAAAGAGAGGTTTGCTCTAATCACTCCCATTTCTAATAATGCAGAATTTATATCTTTAAGAAATTTACTTTAGCTCACATGATTCTCTTACCAGTGCCTTTAAAATGATCCTCACATTTAGTTGCTTTTCTGTGCTGAAGGAATTCTTATGAAAGACCAAATTTTGGCAGTATGAGATAATAAGATGAAAGAAAAATAAGTCACTATGAAGAGATCACTAAAGTTGTCTTTTCAAGGGGAATAATGGACTAAAAACAGAAAAGAAATGGAACTGCAATGATGGAAACGTACAGAAAGCGCATAAATGTGGAGAGAGGATTTTCTTTTGGCCCTGGGGAGAGTTGAAGGAGACCCACAGAGGTAGCAGCATTTGGAAAAGATTTGGAAGCAACCTCCTACTACTTAGTAGTAAGCCTACTACTTAGACAAATGAACAAATGAAAGAGGCTGAAGGGCAAAGTTCATTGTAACAGAAGGAGGTTCAGTGTGGCTTTTGGCCATCAATAAATGTTTGCATGAACCCATGTCAAGATGTTCAGGAAGATAAGGTTTCATACACTGTTCACTCAACCTCTCATGTAACTATTATACAATGTCAAGACTATAGAGCGCTACCTATTCATCCTCAAGAGCTTATTCAGGTTTTATTGGATATATACATATCATTTGTAGCCATGTGCAGTTCCGTCCTAGCCTTTTATAGCTCTGATATCCACCAAAACATCTACTACCTACCTTCCACGCCTCCCAAATACAACTCCTCTGCTCTTCATCTCTCTAATTACATGACTTCTAGAATATTATGTCAATGGTTCTAGAGAACGCTGTTTCTGTGCCTGGCTTTTATTATTCAGCATAATTCTCTAAAGAATCAATCCTTCTGCATTTGTTCCTTTTTGTTGATGTTTTTGAGTGATAGTTCAGTCACTACAGTGACATCTGGTGAGAGTGACTGGTTGCGTCACAATATGGCAGATAGCATTACTTTACATGGTGAGATCACTTATGAGAGCGAGGTCTCACATTAAGAGAGTGAGACCAGAAAGCCAAACTCATTTTGTGACAATCCACTTTGGATTTCTATGAATTCTGTCCCTGGCAGACCATACCCATTCCTGTAACCCCGGCATTAACTCCTTCTACTGGTTATTCCCACAAGGACACTGTCACCACCTATGAGGCCCATTTCTTAATAGTTCTACCACTTTTCACTATTGCTATACTATATCAAGCTCCCACCTGGCGGAGACAAACCCCATTTGAATCATAACACCATAAGATAGATAAATCAAAGATTTGTTAACCTTTCACCCATTGAAAGACAGCTGGGTATTTTCCAGTTTTTGACTATAGCAAATATAGCTGCTATGAATATTATGTACGTGTATTGGCCTGAACATGAACATTAATTTCCTAAGAGGGTGTGATTGCATAGTAAGTGCTTCCTGTTTTATTTATTTTATTATGTGTTTGTTAATTTGCATGTGTTTTTGTATGTGTGTTTGTTAAGCATGCTAACTAAGGCTTCTTAAGGAACACCAGATGCTTGAGCCAATTTTAGTGTCCAGTTTACTTGGGTGGTTTGGGGATTAATCTGGTCCTGCAGGTTGTCTTCTCAACCCCCAATTCTTGTTTTTAAGAAAAACACTTAAACACTATTTTGCCATGGCTAAATGAAACTCACATTCTCAGCAGGATCAAACTTACATTTTTGTCTTTTATAGTGATCCATTCCAAACTGAGAGTTTCCCGTGAGGTAGGTGTGAGAGTGCATGTGAGGTTGAGTGAAAGAGAGATGGGCTGTAAGCTTGTGAGGGATGAAGAGACCCATATGTCTAATTATCATGTTCGCTTCAGATGCCCAGTATTCATCTTTTCATTCACTTATTGAATCATTAAATAAATAATAATAGCCTGAAAACCTAATGTGTAAGAAACTGAGGTTCTTTGCTCACCAAGAGCACCAATCAACTGTTGATGGCACAGTTGACTGATTTGAGCCACTTTCTTGCTATGGGAGGTAACCATCAGTCATTGGGGTAAAAGGGAGGGCTGTAGAGTGACAGACCCTCTTCTTACTCATGAGGAACCTGGAGAGAAAATGCACTTTCCTTTTCCTGCTAATAAGCTTCAAGGAAGTATGGAAGATTGATGGTGGTGGTGCTTTTCTGGCCCGTTGTATCAATCACAAAGAATATCAGCTAGCCTGTTCAATTTTGAGAGACTTTATAATTTAGCTAGCATAGAATTTTTAACAGAACTTCAGAGGGATAATAGTATCACTCTTAACCCCTTTTGAAATTCATACTTTCTCTCATATAATTGGTAGGAAACTTACTATGTTTTAGAATTGGAAATGAAAACTTGGCAACGAAATAAATAGAACCACCAGAAACATTTAAGATGGCACACTGGAAGTTGAGAACGGTTGTTTGTTGTAGGATATTTGTCTTAGTAGCATTTTAAAATTTATTCAAGTGGGTAATTATAGTTAAAACTCTATGAACTACAGCTATTTCACAAAGAACTTTGTAATTGGAATACCACCATCTATTTCTCACTACATAATTACATGAGAACAACATTGAGAAAAGATATGAATATTACAGTAAGTCTTTTAGAACCATACCTTGGCATTACAAAAACATTGTAGCTTTATTTAGGTTTAGAGTTTTAACTGGTAAATGATTATGAAAGTTTGAATGCATTTTATGATTTTTAAAAATATTATTTTTTAAAAATACAAAACATAATTAGAACAATGAAAATAAAGAGCATCATCTATCCAAACAGATTACAGTGATCATTGTCACTGCTGTCTCTCTCTGCCTCATCTTTTTTTGTGTGTATGGTGTTAATTTTTTAATATGATATATAACTCCACATTTGTCAGCGCTTTCAAGATATAGTCCACCATAACCTTCACAGTGGAGTTTATTTCTTAATACAAATTAAATGGAATATTTTTACCAGAGATTTTAATAATTGTAGCAAACTTTCTAAGCAATGCTAAATTTTTCTTTAACTTATGTATTTATAAAAAGTAACTAACTGGTTTTATGAGTTACTTTCTCATTCCTGGGACAAAATACCTGGTCTGACCAGAGCAGGTATTTTGTACAGAAGGAAAGAGTTTATTTTAGATTATAATTACAGTTTCCCCATAATGATGGGGAAAGATGGCAGGGCAGACTCTCTATATCACATCATCACATTAGCAGGGAGGATGTAGAGAGTGAGAGAACAGTAAGTTGGGCCAGGCTACAACAACTCCAGGTCTGACTCCAGCGACATACTTCCATTCCAAGGCTACAGCTCCTGAAGGTTCCATACCTTTCCTACAGAGCACTATTTTGCTGCAAACCAAATATTCAAATACATGAGTCTATGGGGCAGGGGAAATTGAGTTTATACTACCACAATGGTTTGAACTTTGGCCATTATCAGTAAACTAATTTAGCTTTCACTTTTGTTTATTTAAAGTCAGTGTTCCAAAAGATATTCTAGTTCTTTCCAAAACATCTGTTGCTTAGTTTTTATGTATTCATGAGGTAGTTAGACTCAGTAGGGTTAGTCCCTTCAACTGGAAGCTTATCACACTTTTAGAAAGATTTTATCAGATTTTTAAGTGTACGTGATGGATTGGATTAGCTTCCCCAAATTCACATGGAAACCCTAATGTCAATATACCTCTACTTGGAGATGGGGTTATGGTTAAATAATCAAGTTAAATTAGGTCATAAAGACAAGGGCTAAATCCAATAAGATTTGTGGCTTCATAAGATCAAAGAAAGTGTTCTGGATCTTTCTTTACATACCCATAAAGAAAGTCCACATGAGCACAGAGCCCTGGACAGAAACCAAATCCAGCAGACACTGATGTGGGATTTAGACGCTAAAACTATGAGAAAATATGTTCCTATTGTTAGAGCTATAACGTTTATGGTTTCTGAGTAGTCCTAACTAATGATGACAGCATAACTTACAAAACTGTAATACCTCACTTACAGAAAGAAAAACGAGTATTATGGCCATAGTCTGACTCTTGAAAAGAGTCTTGAAAAGTTTATGAATATGGCCAAGTCCTGTGCCTGCTTGAATGCTCTGTGTCCTCTGTGAAACAGGCGTGTTTGGGTTGGTGGTAAACTTGGCATTATTTGTGACACTGATGGACAATGGTTTTAAAAATGCAAAACACTGTGCAAAAATGTTCCTTTTACATTTTAATTTTGAAATAGTGGGAATCTACTAACCTATGTGAACTATGCTTAAATAAGTTCTAAATATAAAATTTAATGTAACCATACATCATATACAAATAAATTACCATTGTGCTGGATTATGAGAAAATATATTTTATAATTTAAAGAGAAATTAATTCATAAACATGTAGACTATTATGAAATATTTAAATGATACTGTGAATTCATTTTTTTTCAAATAATTTGCTAGTTTATAAACTATTGAGTATGTTGCTTCAATGACTATTTTCTTTCCTTTTTTAAAGTTTTTTTTTTTTAAATTTTTTTGATGTAGGCTCTCACTCTAGCCCAGGCTGACTTGGAATTCACTATGAAGTCTCAGGGTGGCCTGAACTCATAGTGATTGTCCTACCTCCTTTTCCTAAATGCTGGGATTAAAGGTGTCAGCCTCTGTTTGTTTATTTATTTGTTGTGTGCTCTCAGTAAAAACCACTACCTCTAATAGTTGTGTTAGAAATCATGTTAACTTGATTTTTTCTAGCATTGATAAACACAACACAACTGTGTTTTCAGGTATACAAATAGAAGAATATAGGGTTTCTATGACTAACTCTTATTTCTATCAATGAGGACCATTCATCTCCCTAAGCCCCCAGTGAAATAGCCATGCAAACAGTGAGCATGACAAGTTAATCATTCCTCCCCTGTCTCACTTTCTCATCTGTACAATGGGGACAAGTGTAGTTCATATATCAAAGAATTGCTAGGAGTGGAGGTAAATAAGTTATACCAAGCATGTCACACACGGCCTAGCACAATAGAGCACTGTATGTTAGCTCTGATTTCTAGGATTGGCATTATTTTCAGGATTGTGTTCCATGCATGATCTTCTCCTTGGATATTCCCATTGTTCCTCTGCTCCCCGAGGGGTCCTTTACTGGATCCCCTCTACCCATGTTAATTTCCCTGGTTGCTTGTGAGCTTAAGGCAGCAGAAAATGACTACCAGCTTGTTAATAGCATTTTGACTGAAACTCATTTTTATAGAATGTCCTGGGAATTTACACTTTTAAGCCTTTCATCAGTAATCCCGCTGAAGGATATTCTCTAACTGTGGGTAATGAAGAGCCCAAAGTCATCCTCACTGTATGGGCAGAAATAGATGGCCACCGGAAGGGAGATGGTTGCTTGAGTCAGGTTCCATCCCACAGCTGAGGTCAGTCCAAGGAAAGCATAGTTCTTTTCTTTCCAAGGGAGAATAGCTTTTAGCTCTCTGACACAGGGACTTTGAAGTAGGAATGACTGAACAGGACAAAGACTAAACTTGGACTGCACTATGGTACATGAAACTTCTGCTGCTGATATCTCTCCTAGGCGAGTGTGTCAACAGCAATTTGTATCTTCTACGGACATGATCATGAGAGTTTAGGACAAATCTGACCATGACGGCAATTTGCAGATATATACCATCAGATGAAGCTTCCCAATGATGAAAAGAACAAACGAACACTCCTTGACATCTTAGGGTATTCTGATAGCACTAACAGGTAAATTGTTTTATTGCATTCTCAAAATAATCAATTTAAGCAGATTCCCACAGTAAATTTAAATCTAACCTATGTTATTAAATTAAAAAAATGGTTGTGCTTTGTTTTTTTTTAACCTGCATTTGAGAATACATCCCTTTTATCTAATAGAAAAGAAGAAAAAGAACAGATAGGGTATTGAAAAACAGCACCCTAAGGATTCGTAAAAACCAGAAATTAAAATAACTTGTAAAGATGGCATTAGATCATTTTTAGATTTTTTTTTAAAAAGCTCCTTTCATTAAAAATTATCCCCAAACTGCATTTCTTATGAAAAGAAATTACTCTACTCATTTTTATTAGTTTAGCTTTAATGTCAGTATTCAGGTTTATAAGTGCAGTATTAGAAAAACAATGGATTAATAATAGATGTCATATGATGCTTTTATATCTCATATTATGTTTGAGTCCTCATTGCTTTTCTCAGTTGCCTGAATTCCTAATCACACTCCCCCAAACAGAGAGCATCTGCCAATTTCATTATATGGGAACTTAATAATACTTAATTAAAATACAAAGCTCTAGTTGCTATCTACCATTTAATTGAATGTGATTTAAATAAAACAATAATGGAAAGTATCAGATAGTTCATATATATTTCTGTTTGAAAAGGATAATCACTTGACTATTTCTTCAGAGCAACCATGGATTTTGTAATTTCACCTATATTATAAAAAGAAACCACATAATATTACTGATTTTTCTTTCTAGCACTAAAAACTACATCTTATTGTAGCCTTCTGAATATAAACTTTTTTTGCAGACTTTTAAAACAATGCTGGACATTTTTATGTACCTAAATTTTTCAGGCTCAATTTTGTTTGCCATGATTGCAAACTATTCATCCGCATGCTGAAAAAGATTAAATATGCTCTTAGTAATGGTTTTTAAGCTGTTCCTGTGAGGTATGATTGATAGATTTAAAAAACTACATGTGTAACGTATACAACTCGATAAGTTTGGATTTGAGCAACGTACTCATGAAACTGTCACTCCCATCATGTCATGAAATAGGTCCATGATCTCTAACTTTCCCTTCTTCCAGCTTTATTCATTATTGGATAATAAGAACACTTGACCAAATGATTGTCCTTGCAGCTAGTTTTGAAGTATACATTCCAATATTGTTAAATACAGTTTCTATGCTATGCAGCTTATTTCTAGGACTCTCCTGTCTTGTAGCATTTGACCAGTGTAACCCTGCTTTCTATAGCCTAAGCTCCTGATAACCACCATTCAATCTCCTGCCTCTCTGTCAGACTCCATCATGCAGTATTTATGCTCCACTGTCTGACCTCTTTCACTTCATCTTGTCCTCTGGGTCTACCTGTGGCAGGATTTTATTTATTGATGATTGAATAATAAATGCTCCATTAAATGTATCTATCACATTTTCTTTATCCTTTCATGTCTGAATTAGATAGGAGATGGATGCGATGGTTAATCTCTAGTTGTCAACTTGCAGTACTGAGAATCCCCATGGGATCAACCTTCTGGACATGTTTGTGAAGGAATATCAAGACCGCCCTAACTGAGATGGACGATCTGCCTTAACCATGGGAAGGAAGGAAGCATCACTCCAAGGGGTGGGCTCTTCAACAGTCCAGAAAGGAATGTGTGAGCTGAGCAGCAGCATTCACTGCCTTCTGCTTCTTGGCATGGATTGACTGATCAGCTGCATCAAACTCTTCCTTTCCCACCTCACACTATAAGCCCAAACAAACCCTTCCTTACTTAAATGGCTTCTTGTCAGGTATTTGGCCCCAGCAACAATAGGTAACTAACACCGTTTCCTTTGTACCTTGGCAATAATTTGATAAAAAGGAGCTTAATACATCTCCTCTGCCTTACTTCCTCTGAATAAAGATCCACAAGCACAATTGGAGGATCACATATGAGTTGTTTTTAAATTCTTGAGTCACTTCAATGCTCACTGCACCGTTTATATCCCCCCAAAGAGTGTACTCCACATCCTCAATATATTGTTTTCTTGCTCCGAGAACTAACATTGCTGGGAATTAGGCTACTTGCATCCTCACCCTTCCTGAATGCTGCAGTTTGAATCACACCCCATGAAATAGAGCAACAATCAACACAAACAAACAAACATGTTCGTGTGTTGGAGTTGAAGTCCCAGAGCAAATTAGTTTTCATGGGAGTGAGTTGTTATATAAACCAATTGAATGTCCTTGGCTTCCTCTTCCCCTTCTTCACTGTCATGCTGATATCAATAAGATTCTTGTCAGAAGCTGAGCAGAAGCCAGCTCTAAGCATATGGACTTTCCAGTCTCTGGAACTATAAACTAAATAAGTCTCCATCTATTTATAAATTACCCAGCCTAGAGCATTTTATTATTACAGTAACCAACAGACTAAAGCTCTACAAAAAGGATTTATCCCAGCTCACTCTCTGAATACCATTTTTCCAATTTGATTTTCCCCAAGTGTTATCAATAGTTAGAAGGTTCAGTCTTTTCTTCCTCCAGTTGAATGGGAAAAGAATATTTTTGTTAGTGTACCTTGCTTTCTCATTATTACTCACTATTAATCTAACACTGGCTTTTTCATTTTATTTGTGAATTTAATGGAGATTCTTTATGTTATTCACTTGTAAAATTTAAAAAAGAATTGTCATACTTTTATATAACATTCTTTCATGTTGACCCATCTTATATGCTGAATTATCTAATTAGTATTAAGACTTTATAAATACATTCACTTGGATTTTACAAGCAATTATGTTATCTTAAAATCATAACAAATTATGACTTTTATTTCCAGTTTTTCTCTTCTTATTTTACACAGAGCTTTAGATTGGTTAAGACCATCATTATAATGTAATTTGCTTATTAAATTTAGTGGGAATGCTTCTCTTTGTTACCCATCTTCAATCATGCTATTTGCGGCCCTGGTTTGGAATAAATCTGATAGCAGACAGAATGTCCCTGTAAAGTCACTAGAGGGAATATAAGGGACCAAGGGTAGCAATTTCCACCCTCTTAAATTCTTCCTGTGTTTGCTCGAGACTGGGGGTGCCTTTAGCCAGTGACTGAACCTGGTAGGGTACTAAGTGGTGTTTGCCACCAGCTTGCATGGGATTCCATAGACAGATGGCTTTGAATTTATACTTACAGTCTTGATCAAACTTCCCAGAACAGCCTAATAGCTTAGGAAGCTTCCACACAGCCTTTCCCCATCTCCCTCTCCTGAGGATCTGAGGTGCCTCCTCTTCTGACTGCTCTTCTACTCCTGTCTTCTTTTCTATGCTGCTACTGAATACAATACTTGTACATTCAATCCTACCTTGGAATCTGTTTGCTTCTCAGAAAAGCTCAATTAACACACCCTTTATCTACTAAAGAAAAAAAAAATCCTTTCAGTCCTCCCTTTGTAGGAGTTTTTAACTTTCATTTCCTTCTTGCAGAAGAGCTCAGTGTTTTGGCTCATGTCATCATCACTTCTCTTTGGAGGAGAAAAATGTCAAGCAAGGCTTTATTTGATTCTCCCCACACTTTATTTGCCCTCTCAAAGGTACTTATATTTCCCCCCGTTTTTATAATTGCTTTCCTTTTGAAAATTGAAGAATTTAATCAGTGCTGATGGATGATCTACCATTTCTTCTCCACCCTTTTCCATCTTGAAGGAACAGTGAGACAGTTTTGCTGGCTTTCATGGGATTCTATTTTTGTATGTGAATGACAGGGATTCGTAAGCCATTTCTCTCAGTGTCTTCCAAGCTGTTTGTAGTTTATCAATAACATGTCTCATGAAAATGTACTCACTGTTCTCCCAGCTAGCTTTTGGATGAAAGAGCAGCTGTGTGTTGATATTTGACATCTCTTTCTATCTGTGGAGTACACGTGTCACACTTTATGTAATTATTATATGAGGATCTTGGGGTGTCTTTGAGAGCTTCAGAGCCTCCTCTCAGCTCTTGGGTGTGTAATAACTCAGGGTGTAAGGTCACATAATATTCCATGGTTAGTTATGCAAAGCTCTCACTGAGTCAGTGAACCCCCCCCAGATTCTTCACTTATAAATTCAAATAATTGAAATTCACAGAATAAGGATAAAGTTCAGAAAGATTTTATTGGATTACAGATAGTACTTAAAAGAAGGAAGGAAGACAGAGCTCACACCTAAGAGGAGGCATGAGCCAGCTTCCCAGACATGGGGAAGCCTACCCTGAGACCCAGGTTGGGGTCTTTCATGTGAGACCCCTAATGGTCAGAATTAGTACATCAAAATATCAAAGTCTGACAGTATTGATTCAGTACACCTAACTGGGATCTGGCTCTCACATTTTGCCAAAAAACAGGTGGTAAATTCCCAGTCTAGGGTATACATAGTCTGCATGATAAACGAACTACATAGAACTTCTGATAAATTTAGTATGGTCAACTGATATGGTCCAATCATCTTTAGCAAAGCCAAAGTATTAGTGTTCAAAATATAATAATTCAGTATTTACTTTACAATGTTAAATATATGAATGGGGATTCTTGATTGCCAAAAATACAAAGGACTACAAAGTCAAGTTGATGAAGAAACTCAATGGTCTTTGAAGATATTGGAACTGGATGTAATCTTTGTACTAGAGAGAGTTCCATGGCCTACATTAGAAACAGTAATCCACAGCACATTTCTCTTAAAACAACTATAGTTAGCATGCTTGAATTTTTGGGTTCTAATTATTACAATAAAATTCTATTATATGTAGGAAGTCTGAGATAAGCAACATTGAAATTAAAAATTCAACAAATGCCCAAATGAAACCTATGAGAAAGTGATGAAATAAACAAGAGTCCAATCACCACAGGAAGTTTGATAACCCACGAAAGGTCAATGGAGACAGACACCAACAATACCCAACAAAACAAAAAGCAGAAGTCCAGAGACACTTAAGTTTTCAACAATAAAGTAGACATAAAACTCACCCACCATGACCCAGGGAACTGAGTGGAAGAGGGGGTGGAAAGAATGTAAGAGCCAAGGTGGGGAAGAATAGCCAGAGATTTTGCCCCCCTCAGCAGCGACACACAAAGAGGGAAGAAAAAATACTGGCTACTTCCGGTGCAGTTCATAACCCTATGGACGGATCCAGTATGTGTACCAAGGAGGAATCCCAGTGGGTAGGGAACAGAGAGGAGGGAAATGGGGGCACTTTCACAAGAATTGCTCATACAATGTATATACTGATCCATAATAAAGATATTAATTGTACAAACCTTAAAAAATAAAATAAAAAATTCATCAAATGCTTTCAAAAGAGTCATTTATGTAGGAGAATTTGGATCACTAACATAATCAGATATATTGATGAACAAACAGTAGTAAAATAATTTTTTTAAAGTGTCAAAAATTCCAGGTCCTAAATGAGAATGCTCAATACATGCTGAATATAAGTTCCAAAAGGAACTAACTTATGGAAGGGACAAGAGCTGACAAAACAATGGTTGAGAGTTTCTCTGGATTGAATAAAATCAGCAGTCATCCAACTGAAAAGTGCATAGTGAGTTTACAGAAGGGAAATTAAAATCATCTCATAATGTACTGGTGTGTATATATGATGCAGTAATTATTTGCAGTTCTTCCTATATATACAATAACAGACACACTCCATGTGCTGATTTCTCTGCCACTGTGCTTTTTAGAAACAAAGTGAAAAAGGTCTCAAGCAACAGAGAGGAGGTAGGAGGTGTGCAGAAGCAAACACAGAGCTGAAAACCGCCTCAATGATGATGATGAAATAGTATGAAACTGGAGCTGAACAAATGCCAACTCCATTTGAAAACATCGTGACATGGTCCTGAGCTAAGTTCCCCAGGAAGAAAGAAGCTAAGGGAGATTATTGGATATTCCAAGGCAGCATATACACCAATGTTTTCTGGGAAGGTCCCATGTTATCCCCTGAGACCTGCAGACAGGCTTCAGTAATGCAGAGTGCAGGTGTTATTGGGACAAGTCAGGTGGGCCAAGTAACCTGCCCAGGCTTCCAGTGAAAGACATTCCATCTGAGAGAACAGACCTGCTCCGCAAAAGGAGGCATCTGTGCATTTTCTCATGGACCATCTGCTCTAGGTAGAACAAGGGGGAATAAGATTCTGAACTTTCATAATACTTTGCTCTTGGTGTCCACAGAATGGAAACAGAAGTGGAATATTTTAAACATTACAGAAGTGTCATTCTGGGAGAAATTATAAACAGACAAAATAACAATGACAATAGCAACAGCACTGATCCTTCTCCATGAGTACCTTAAGAGAGCTTTGGAAAGACCCTAAGTGAGCAAGGAATAGCTTCAAGAAATCATCAATTACAATGGAATATCTGAGAAAAATGGATTGCAACTGATAAGGCAACTGACTGAAGTTCAAGTATCAAAGTTCTCTTTGACACTGGTGATATCAGATATTCGTGCTTTATTATGAATTTATGACATTCTAAGTTATTCAAAGAAAAATTAAAAACAAATTTGGTTTTGCATAACAGAATTTGAAGTATACTGGACTAATAATTGTGTCCGTCTTAAGGAATTAAAAGAAGGAAAAGGAAATCTATGGAAGATGATAGTATAGCAAAAAAAAATGGGAGAGACAGCATAGACACTCATCTCTGTAAAGGAAGACATAGGAGGAAATAATGAGTTGCCTCATCATCGCCAGAGGAGTTGGAAGTCTCTCTTATCTCATGAGGTAAGGAGCAGCTGTGGTGTGGGGAAAGAGGAAGGGTGACATTCTAGAGGAGAGCTAGAATCTCCCTGGTGACAAATAATGGATATAATGATAGGAATGCTAGAATTGTCTTAACAGAAAGATGTATATTTTGAGATTAAAAGAACTCACTAGGAACTAAATAGAAAAAAATAAAATAAAGTACACAGAAACAAAGATAGTTTAGAATAACAGAAAATAAGAAAACTTAAGAAGAAAACCTAAAAGATTTTAAGTGTGAGAGTAAAAAAGGATGCCTATATTATTCACAAGTGCAGGAGAATCATGTTGCAATAAGACATTGCCTGCAGAGAACCCCAAAAGGATGAGCAGCCCTGGGTGGGAGGAAATTCCAGCCACGGGGTAAACACAGCCAAGCGATTATCCAATGAAGGCTGACACTCAGGGGTTTTCTGAAATACTCAGAGAGCTTATCATTATAGATTTCTGAGAGGCTACTCCAGCCTATAAATTATGGGTATGGAGAACAGGATAGGCCAATATAATAAATGAAACTTAGATATATGTAAGTAATGCTTAAATTAACTATGTGATAGTAATACGAAAATGCACTAAGATAATCACATACAGAGTAAAATTTAGTATTCTTCAACAGTGACCTGTCAGTCTGTGGGTAATTTGTTAGAAATTATAAAATTTATAAACAAAATGCCAATATCAATGGAAACATTTATTTTGTTCAAAATATTTCTTATACCCTTTGCCAATTAATTATAAAATAATCCATAAAATTATGTACACACTTAAATCTTTGCAAAACATTAGTAAAATACAAAACATGATTTTTTGAAAGCACATACAAACTCCTATATATTAATTTGGGAAACCAGTTTTGAATTTGAAATGAATCAGTCTTCTCCTATGTTCAAAAAAATAAACATTTATGGCTGTGCCCTTAAATAAAAATGCAATGAAATGAATAGATTATGCAAAATGGAACAAAAAAGGATTAACATTCAAATTCTGTAAATTGCAAATAGGAAAGGAAAAGATGCCACAGAAAAAACCAGAGATGAAATAGGATATGAACAAGGTAGAAAAGAAAACATATCTGGTTTATAAATATTAAAATATATTTAACCCTACCTATCAACAGGAAGATGCAAATTTAAGTATCACTAGATAACATTTGATTGATTAGTTAAAAGTGAATGCACAATAATATCAAGTGTTGGCAAATGGTATGGGAAATATTTTGAAGAAAAAAATTTTTAATTATGTTGAAATTGGTATTTAAGGATCAGGTGATGGTGGCACATGGCTTAAATCCCAGCAATCACTGTGGAGGCTCAGGTAAAAGGATCATCATGAGTTCAAGGCCAGCCTGCTACTACAGAGTGAGTTCCATCCAGGTCATCTGCTTCAAATAAAAATTGGTATTTTAGAAAGAGATGTCAGTCTTTGATTTCAATTGTTGGCCTACTGTCTAGGGGAAGACAAACATGTATATACAACATGAACGAGGAGATCAATAACAGCATTGTTAATGATGTGGTAAATGGTTTACCTTTGAAACTGACAACGTTCAGTAGTTCCACAGAGAACACAGGAGAGTCCAGACTACAGACCCTAGGTTTCAGACACACCTTCTGTTTTCCTAAGTAGCTACACTATGGATATGAGATAAAACAGTCTGTTTTATTCCCAGCTGTATTATCATGGACTAGTAATTTAAACCTTCCTTTTTTTTTTTAAAGTAAAGCATTTCAGGGAACTATATTTTAAAATAGTTCTAAACTAAAAAAAAATAGTTCTAAACTCAAAGCACTTTCTGGTCAAGTTGCCTGCTATCAAAGAACTTGATGTGTTAAAAAAATTCTATCTGTAATCTCTGAAAATGTCATAGTATTTTCTAAAGAATATTTCTACTTCTGGATTTCTCTGCTTCTCCTTCCTACTAGTTTTTATCTGTTTACTATATGTCATTTGTACTTAACTGTAAAATACAGCAGAAAAACGAATGAGGATAAATATCATTGCAATATTGTAAACATCTGAAATAGGCCCCAAACCTTCAAATATTTAAACATAAAACAATAGAATCTGCATGAAAGGTACTATATTTTTATTCTGATTAGAATGAAACAAAATGGTGAAACTTGGAAAGCAGTCACTTAGCTATTTTCCCTAGGCCTAGAGAAATAGCTGTCAGGTATTAAGAATTATATAATGATTACTAACCAAGTAGGACAATCATCCTTATGCAATTCAACTTCTTCCACAGTAGACATGTGCTTTGTAATGATCAAAGTAATAGTAATGATGATGTTTATGTGTTTGTGAAGAATGAAATGCAGTGAAAATTTTCATGTGGTGTCAGAAGGAAATTAATTTGTCAATCCAGTTTTAAAATGGTTTATCTATACTACTTAAATGAAAACACTGTAATGTTCTATGGTAGAAAATATATCTGGGATATAGCTTTTCAATTTTCCTTTGCCTATGTTTCAGAAAGAAAAAAGTTCTGAGTCCTTGTTTTGAGATAGTGATCATATTTCCTTTCTTTTTCTTTTTTTTTAAAGTTTTATTGAACACATTCATGTACATTCATTTGTTTAATATTTTATTTATTCGTTTTCAAGCAGAGAGATGAGAGAGAGAGAGAGAGAGAGAGAGAGAGAGAGAGAGAGAGCGTACCAGGGCCACAACCTTGTGGGTGTGGCTTATGGGGGTCCTGGGGAACTGAACCCGGGGCCTTAGGCACTGGAGGCAAGTGCCTTAACCGCTGAGCCAACTCTCCAGCCCCATATTTCCTTTCTTACAGGAACAAATCTATTGATCTAATTTGTGCTACATAAATTTCTTTGTAATTAATAAAGAATTATTATCATGTTAGTAACCATGTCATGTGCAATGTTTCTTTAATTTTTTTTCAAGACAAAGCAGTGAAATTCTCTAACTATACTCTCTTTAGAAACAAAACACATTTCAGCTGGGATGAAAAAAAATGCAATACTCAGAATTCATACATGATAAGAAATTCATTCCACAAGTGGAGTAAGACCTTTAAAAGACCTTTATCTACCTCACAGAATGAATTTGATCTGCCTTGCAGACCATTATGTGAACTCTCCCTCTCTGTGCATGCAGATACAACCATCTTGTGAAGCACTAACACTGCGATTTCCATTCCCACGATGAAACTGTAATAAAATAGTTTATTATAGTACATTTGTATATGATTACACATTAGATTTTAAGTTAACTTTTATTTTTCTCCTACTAACGGTCATTTTTTTAAGACTTAATAAATCCAAGAAGCTTAAAAACATGTTTGAATGGAAATTTGGATTCCCAAAGGCATTATGCACTTTTGGTCGTGCTGCTAAAACTCTTAGGTACTCACCTAAGTATTTAATGTTCCCAGACTAATAGTGTAGGTTTCCTATATGTTTCTATAATATAGCAAGTATTTATTTATTACCACCTTAATAGCTTGACACAGTTAAAATGCTGAATCCAGATTATCCATATTCCTACCTGTGCCTTTATAAAAAGGCAAACATTTCCAAGACCTAAGTAAGGAACATACTTTATAACATTATCGATATCAACTATGGGCTATTTGAATTTGGTGACATGAGTTCTTTGATTAACTATTGTGGCTCTTTCTATCATGAAATCACAAAAACACATTAAACTGTGTTTTAGAGCAGACATAGGATAGAAAGCATCTTATTTATTGAATCTGTTTTTATATCTAAACAATTCTCATCTTTCACAAAGTCAAAGGAAGATTTGAAATGTAGACCTCTGATGACTTTCCCCTAGTTCAGATCATCCTAATGTTGTTCTTGACCCAATGAAGTGGTCTTATCCTTTGATTCAGGATAACATCTAACTCACTAGAAAACATTGATGTGCCAAACATTGGAAAGAATGTGGCATCTGAAAAGCTTTTAAATCGTGGAACATTACCTAAGCTCACAGTGAGAGGAACAAGTTACTTTACATGGTATGTACATTAATATCAATGAGAATTCAATACTGAGATCAAATGTACAATATGCTGTCAAATGTTTAATAATTCTTCAGTGTCTAATTAAGTCTAAGAAACCTGCACTTACAAGTGAGTCATTGTAATTTCATCCTAAGTACAATCTAATGAACTGGTATAAATAGGATAACCCTGAAGAGCCAATGACTTAGCCTGACTGAAAGCAGGTTTCAAGCTCCCACAACCTTTTCAGAGCAACGTAGGCTTCTGCACAAGGCTGAAAGGAAAAGACATGCTAGGCTCCATGCCATGTGAAGTGGAGCTGGATATTCATGGGCTGCAAGTGATCAATATCTTTATCAGATCTGTGTAAATGTTGTGGACAAGTACAATTAAAGAGCAAATCCTTGGATCAGCAGCCTCAGCTAAATTCCAGCTCCAGGAGAGG
This sequence comes from Zapus hudsonius, assembly GCA_004024765.1. NCBI lineage: Eukaryota > Metazoa > Chordata > Mammalia > Rodentia > Dipodidae > Zapus > Zapus hudsonius. Next base: position 11,962 of record PVHP010015909.1, on the reverse strand, counting down.
ATGATTTTGCTCGAGGGCACTTGTTAGTGATCACGGGAAACAAGGGGAACAGACATGTTTTAGCCCCTTCGTCAGTCAGAACACCTGGGTTCAAACTCGCCCAACACTGGCTGTTTGCATGCTGCTTCCCTAACCACTTGGCTTCATCAGCCATCAGATTGGCTGCTCCCAACACATTGCTTTCTTTTTATTTCAAGTACATGTATAAAAACTCTAGAAGAGCATTTATCTCTTCAGACACTGAGAAAGAAACTTTTAACCTAATCTCTGTCTAAGCAAAATGGCGATTACTCGCATTCTACTCAGGGGAGTGAGTTCTCTGAAACATTGTTCCTGGATGTTTCTTAGAACAGAATTAGCCCTGGTTTGTTTAATCAGCTCTGACATGTAGTACCAGACACCCTTATAGGGCTTTTTAAAATGTGTACACTTTATTTAAAAGTCATAATAAGCTTTAAATTAAGGTTGACCATTATTACTCATAGAAAAACCTTTTTCAAGAAACATTTAGGCAAGGCAAAATTCAGTGTATTTACATTAGAGGGAAGTGCTATAGGAATTTTCTGGAAAAAGTTATTTATTCAAATTCAGAGAATATCAGTGATCTAGAGAAACAAAAAAGTGATATAAACAGTTAAAACACAGAAGTAAAAGTATTTGAGGTTTATAAAGGTCAATAGAATTAAGGCCATCTTAAAACAAGATAGCTATGCATACTTTGTGATGAATTTATAAACAACTGTTCTAGAAAAGATTCACATCATCATAAATCACAGAAGAATGCAGTTCAGGCCAACAATGTACAGCTGGAAAGTCGAAAGAAGACACAGACCAAAGCTAGAACAGGTGCACAACCACTTCGGGCTAGCAATGTCAGTGAGAAGGATTTACACACACCAAATGCACGATTATTTCTTGATTCAGTATCTGCATAGACAATAACGACTAATTACCCTGTGATCTACGTTACAGTATCAGCTAACTTCTCCTTTGCTCACTGCCTATCAAACGTAAATGGGCGGAACTGCTTCAAGTGGGGAAAAGACCACTTTGTTAAGGATCCCATCCAAGGGGAGGCAGTCATTCTTCTGGTACTTTAACCGAGTGAGTCTGGGAGTAATAGACATGGAGTACTGACTGGAAGTTAAACAGTTTCAACGTGTCTTCTGTAAAACTCATAGAGAAATTTGTTAATTATTATTGTGTTAACTGATGCACACAAAACTATTCCAATTATAAAGCTATAGTTAAAAGCTATAGAATATAGTGCATTTTGTCAAATGGAATCTCTGTTTGCAGAATGAAATTAGGATCATATTTAACAAGTGCAAATCATGTAAGCGTAGAACCCAAGATGTGTTGAGAAAGCAACAGTAACGGGAGAGCACTAAGTTTTTATAAAAAATCTGAGGTCTATTTTATTTGACAAAATGGCTCTCTAATAGCCAAGAACTCTCACTTAAATGCAGATACAAACTTCTGCTCAGTAGAGAAGTGTTATTCCTATTTCCCAGATATTGGTCTCTGAAATCCCTATTCAAGGTATAATAGGATTTCTTTTCTGTCTTGTTATGACAGTGATAGTGATAACTGAGACAAGGGAAGGTCAATGAAAACACATCAATGCTCATATCATGTGTCAATTATTGTTGCTGATACTTATAAAGTGATGTTATGCATTTCCTAAAATGAAATATAAGCACATTCTTATAGAATAGCATGTCTACCTGGCTGGTTTGTCCCATGGTGCATTTAAACTGACTGGCTCCAAAGGAAGGAAAGAGGGAACTTGATTTGTCTTCTATGGCATCCCTCTGAGACATGATGTCAGAGAAAGACCATTCTTTGAGAAACAATGCTTCTGCATCTCGGGTACAGTTTAGGATAGCAATGTCTTCAAGCAAGCTTCTGGGTATCCTAAGAGTCTTCTCATGGGGAATATCCCCTAAGAGTTCACCAAAGAGTTTTATCAACATTTATGTAACAAAGACCAAATTGTTTAACTAAAATTACAGTGACACATTACAGAAACAGCCAGGAAGTTTTCAAATACCTCAGAACCAGTGGAGATGTCAGGAGCCAATGCAGAAGATGGATTAGTGAGCTATGGAAAGAAATCTGTATACACTTCAGAACAAATCATACATACTATATGTGTGTGCATGTTCTATATTCTACATTTAATATGCATGTACAAGCTACAGAAAAAAAAACTCTTATTTCTGATGTGGTGTGAATTTTCTCTCAATTTCTCCTAATTATTGTTCCTATGTTCCTATTACATACATATTGAAGACTCACAGTCCTTATTGCTTACAAGTGTCAGCAGATGACATCCAGCACCTGTTCCCAGTGTCTGCTGTATGCACTCATTGCTTCAGAGTGCTGCCTCCTCTCTGATCTGGAAGCTCTGTTTTATGTCTGTATTCTGTCTCTTCTCTGCAGAGTTCTATCTACTGCAATGAAGCATGGGAAGATTATTTTGTATTCCCCTGGGCTGAAAAGTAACTTTCTTTTTGATGCTCACGTTGAAAACCGATTCCTCCTTTATGTAGCACCACGACCCTCTTGTGTGATGCAGTTAAACACTCTCCCAGGTTGCCGCTGCTCAGAGGACAGCCTTTTGACCATTTCATGCCAACTATTGGATGGAACAGACAAGAGTATACACAGCAAGAAACACATTGAGCTAGATTAAATCAATTGCCCGAGGTCATGTAGCTAGGAAATCATAGAACCAAGACTCAAAAGAAGGTCTTTGGACTTTAAATGCCTTGGATTTTTCATTTGACCATATGGCTCTCTATTAAGCTTGTCATTCCTCATGATATATGCTGTGCAGTAGACATGAAATGAGCAGAATAACTGTTTACATGCTTCATTTTTGAAAGACAAAATACACTGTTTGCTCAGGTGCTGATTAAAAACTAACCAAACTTTTACTAATTATAGACATTTGGCTGCTTAGCTTTCTCTGATCAATCCCTCAAGATAAATGAAAGAGTTATAATTTAAATGTCTCTAAATTGAACAAACAGAACTATCTAGTCCATGAGTCTAGGTAAGGAGGTCAAATTGGAATTGAGATGTATGTTAAAAATTCATCGTGGATTCTAAAATACTCAATATCAGGAGCATTACAAATTTACAATTTTCAGTTCAGTAAACGTAAATTCATATGCTTGAACATAGTCTCTCCTAACTTCCCCTTGTAAAGAAAGTAATAATGTTCTATGAATAAATGTTACTTAAAAGAATAAGCTAGTCTTTAAACCCATGCTACTGAAAAGGGAAAGTTGTGTTTGTAATAATTTTTCATATTTATGTTACAATTACTATTTGTATTAATATCATACCCATGATCAAATAGGAGACTGCGGAGAGCTTGGTTATTATAGTTCTTTTAGTGGCTATAAATAGCATAAAAATAGAATTCTTACAAATCTCTTTGTCTGCAAGACCATGTTTTCTTCTTTTGCTCTTCTCTTTGATCCCACTCCCTGTTCCCTTTCCTTTCTTGCACCGTAATCATCTTTGTCTGTCTGGGAACGTCTATACCATTCAATCCCTGGCAAGAAATGATGAAGCAGTTGCCCTCTGATCTCTTTCTCTTCCTTCCATGATCCCTTCATTTGCCGTCTTTGCTTTCCATCCTTCCTTTTGCTTTTCCTTCCTCCTTACTCTTTTCTTACTGAGAATACCCAAAGACCTACCATTTACAACCCCTCCCTCAATCTGCTATATAGCCCAGCGAAGAACTGTTTCTGAGGAAAAGGAATAAGGGTGGCACTTTCTGAGAGGAGACTTCTCATATTCCAGCTGACTGTCGTGTGGCTGCTGCTCTTCTCCACACAGGGACAACCAGAGGTTCCTTGCTCGTGGCTACCTGTGAAGGCCATAGGGCACGTGCTAGCAGAGAGTATTTTCAGTTGACAATGTGAAAAGGTGTTTTCCTCCATGTAATGCCTCAGTAACAAACACTATGAGGAATGGTGGAGATGCAATTGCAAATGGATGTTTGCGCTACACTTTGAGACATGGAACTATTTAAAGTTATCAGCAAATCCTTTGCAGTGCTGTCTGTGTTTGATGTTTGGAATCCCAGGATTGAATGACAGGAAAAACTGTGATGTCTTTTTCCCCGTCTTTTGCTCTGAGCACTTCTTGCTTTGGCATTCTTTGTACTTTTACTTGATGAAGACAGTTTCTTCCCGACATCATTGCTATGAGCATTTCTGTGGATGGAAATGCCTCTTCAGGCCAATATTGTGCATATGTTTGCTTTTTGAAAGTTCAACTAATAGTTTAAGTCTTTCAGATGCTTTTTCTGGTTTAATATATTTCTCCCCTTCTGTTTTTTTGAATGGCTATTTTAAAAAGTAGACCTTAATACTCTCCCTCCTCTATACACTGACTGCCTCTCCTGGGATGATGCCTACCTGTACTATTTGCCTCCGATGCACAAGTATTTTATGCTGACACATAACGAACGAAGTATGAAAAATTGCAGAGAACTCCATGGTTCAAGTTTGGCACTGCTATCTCAAACCTGAAATACCCTGAAAATGTGCTAGTGTTTATAGCTTCTTATTGTATGTAAGTTATGTGTGATTTTCCTCTGGCACTTCACTACCAAGAACTTGTGTGTTGATAGAGAATAAAATATAATGATTGAAGGTATGCCCATTGCTTTGGCACAATGGATCAAATTGAGCTTTTTTGGGGGGACAGATCCATACATTAGTCATTATATAGATCACCAACCAAAAAGAAGACATTTTTGTCTTCTTTCCATTATAGTGACAGAGTTCCTTCCATTTATCTGAGAGCCCACAGAATTCTTCAACATTATGTCACTCATACTTCTAATATTTTCTTAAAGTCAAGGACAAATATCACCAATTTCAGTTAGAAGTGAAGGGTTCTTGGCCAGGAAGAGATTTTACAAGCCAAAGAAATAATATGTCAGGCCTTGTTAGAAACATGGCTGGATGTCTCTATGTAAGACCCTTTACTGTCACAGCACCTTTTGTTAGAGGCTTTTGAAGGTCTAAAGACAGGTATGAATGTAGTGATGACATGTTGTAAGCATTAAACAAATACATACTGTCGCCTGTTTTTGCAAGTCTCAAAACTGAATCACATTAGGAAGATTTAATTTATAACCATGAAAAGGTGAGCATTTTGCTGACTGAGATAATTCTGAAGACAGTATTTATTCTTTGTGAGGTTTTGAGGAAACAGAGCAAGACTGGGCTGATTTAAACAGCATAGTCCAGGCAGGCTGATCTGAGGAGGCGAGAGGTCTGTGAACTGGTTTCCAAAGAAAGCACACCAGGCAGAAGACACTAGAAAGTCCCTGAGAGCACTCAAAGTATCTGGGGAGGGGAGAGTAAAAGCCAGGCGGGTTCCATGCGAATAAGGAGAATCCTTTAAAATTCAAGTGTGTAAGTGGAAGAACTCTTGGAACTTTTCTGAGTTTCCATTCACCAATATAGAGGAACAAATTGTTGGAAGAGTTAAATTACATAACAATCGACAGTGCCAGCATCAAAACAGGCTTCCCTTTCCTTCCTTCCCTCCCTCCCTCCCTGTATCCCCCTTCTTTCTTCCTTCCTTCTCTCTCTCTCCTTACCTTCCGTTTGTCTTTCCTTTCCTCCTTTTCTCTTCTTTCCTTCCCTATTTTCACACATCATTCATCATACCCCAAGACATTTATGACTTTAACTAATTCTAACCTCACTCAAGCACAGTGAATATAGGCCACTCATAGATTTCCCGTCACCTGACTAGCTTCAATCACTGTATAGCTATCATCAAATTATGTCAGGCCCATGATCGCTGTTTTAAAATATCTTCATTAAAAATATCCTTATCAAACGTACTGTCAAAAAAAAAATCATGATTTGACTTACTATGTATTTAACCTCCAATTAGTTTTGGAAAAGAAAAATACATTATAATCACTTTTCAACTATTAAAACAATTTCAAATTTGGTAAATTTCTACTTGTAATTATATAAAACAATGGCAAGTGTCTTTTTAGATAATTATATCTAATCAATTATAATATAATCTATTTTAAATCCACAAAGAGACATTTCAAACTACCAAATATGCTCTCTTCACTCACTTATATCACTCGTATTAACAAGTAAAATACAAGGCATAAATCCTCTGCAAATTGAAACTTTATTAATGGGGTGATAAATTAATGATGTTTTGGAAAATGTAATTTTTGTTTCAAAAGAGAGGGTAGACAGGTTAAACTGGATTCACATTTTTTCTTTCAAACTATGATATCTTAAATTACCCTTCATTTTATTCAATTAGGACTCTTTTTTTTTATTCTTTTGCTTTACCTTTATGAGGCAGCCTTCATCTGAATGTACTGCACCAGTGTGAATTGATAGCATTGCTGCCGAATTATTCAGGTAAGAGTGAGATTCTCGAATGGGCTTTGGACTCACCATGGCAGCAAAAACTATCTGTGATGTATCCAGGTTGGTATTATAATCCTATTGTGAATATTTTGATGTAGACATAGCATTTTAAGTCATGACCAAGCTGGATATGATGGTGCACACCTTTGATCCCAGCACTCAGGTGGCTGAGGTAGGAGGGTCCCAGTGAGTTTGAAGCCTGTCTAAGGCTGCATAGTGAGTTCCAGGTAAGCCTGCACTAGAGTGATGTCCTACTTTGAGAAACAATAAGCAAATAAAAGTCACATCCCCTTTTCTCTTTCCTTCTACAAAATGATGTTCAAAATTCCAAAAAGGGTCTTTTAAGGACTGTGACAAAGGTGCCATCAAGTACTTAAATTCATATTGACTTGTACAAAATAGACATTTGATAAATCCTTTTGATTAATGATTATACCTTAAAATGGACTCACGTGTGGTTTGTATTATTATGTTAAGCCTGGTTGTAAACTAGTTTTGAACTATTAGCAAATGACAAAATTCTAGAAATCCCAAAATAAAACAAGGCTGGGTGTTATGTATATGATGAATTAATGTAGCAATTTAAATTTTATTTAAAATTTCGTGTTATGAATTTCCCAGCTATTGCAGACAGCATCCATATTCCTAGGATGAACATCTGAACCAGGCACAGTTTTTAGAAGGAGAAGGAGATCCAGGGGAAGTTCCATCAATGGCAAAAGAAGCTGTTCCCACACATCCAAGCTGCAGTGAATAAATTCCCCACACCAGCAGCACACACAACAAAAAGCAGGAAATATGATTGGGCATCAAGCAGCAGGACACCAGGCAGACCTCAAACCCCTCTGCATATCTTTGGGCTGGAAATCAGATATGACCCTAATCACACCTTGAGGCTGGAGTCCAGAATCTGCCCCCAATGACACCTCCTCCAGCCAGGTGCCTAGAGGTCCAAGTTACAAGATTTAATAAAACACCCAAGTACATAGAGGACATGCATTCAAACTACCACACCAACTCCCCATTTTTTAAAATTTGTTTTTAGGTTCTAGACAAAGCCTAGACATTGGTCAGTGATGGTCAATTTCTTCTGCTTTGAGTGTCTAGCTAAAGCATTCTTACCAGGTACACCCTAAAGTGATGTCATGGTTACTAGGATGGTGACCACCATCACTGTCTTTCATGAGGCCTAGAGGGACACAGGAAATATGGAATTCACCATCTAGACTTAGACTTAGGGACTATTGAAAAGCAGATCTTTTTTTTTATTGTCCATAATGAGTTAAATTATTTAATGGGTAAACAATGAGTTGTTATCCTCAGTTCCCCAATGTCCCTCTTCCCCATCCCCAATCAGCTGGATATCCTCCTCCATGGGCAGTCTGGATCAGTCCTTGGGGCAGGATACCATGGATAGCCTAGAAGTCAGCCCGGTTCCTCCGGCCCTAGTATGTTGTTATTGAGGGGGGCATGTCTCTGGATCATCTCCCCCACCAAGGCTCTCACAATCTTTCTGCCCCCTCTTCTGCTCAGTTCCTTGAGTCGTGGTGGGTGAGTATTAAGGCTGCTTTATTGTTGAGAACTTAGGGGGTCTCTGTACTTCTTTAGGTTGTGTCAAAAATCATAGGTTTCTGTCTCACTAGCTTATCCTGTGTTGACTGATTGTTTCTGGCTATGGGTCACTTGTTCATCCCATCGTTCTCTTTGGTGTTTCTTATGGATCCTCCATGGTATGTCTGGAGTGGCTCATCCTTTTTAATGTTCTACAATTATATTATCCTTTCTTTATGCCTCTACTTTCATCAGCACTCATTGAAACTCTAGTTTCTCTTTAAATTATGTTTGGAATTTAATAGCAAAAAATAGTTTGTATTTTGAACTTATATATTTAGGCCAGACGGTATGCAAAATACTTACATTAGTTAAACAATACCCACTAATATGACTATGGAGTGGGAAACACTCTTTATAGACAAAGCTCAGACAGTTTTACAATCTTAGCAGTAGTTACTGCCCAGCTCAGGCCCAAGACTTTCTAAAACCACATTGAAATTGTAACCAGTATACTCAAGAACAGAGATTCAATGGCATCAAACCTCAGATTATGTAAATATCAATAAGAATGTAAGCTGTTGGGTAAAAATTAATACCAAAACTCAAATTAACTTATTTTCCAATAAGTAAATGGCATATATTTTTGCTCTTCTTGATATATTCCAGGTTGAAGCCAATCCCCAAGAAACATCAGGCACAATAATATAAAAAGCATTTAGTAAGTAGAGGGAATACCCTTCTCAGCATCCTTTTGTTTCTTTTCTTTTCTTTGTTTTGAATGTGGAGAAAAAACTTGGAGACAAGGAATTGCAATGGATTTCCTCACCTCAGAAGGACAACTAAAGAGCGAAGAAAGGCTAGTGCCCAGGTCATCTGACTCTAGAGTCTGTATTCTTTCTTTGGCCACAGTCTACATTTCCTGAGCACATGTCAAGTAATGAATACAAAGAATCATTGGACCAGGACATAAGAACAGTCTTAATTCAAATTATGTCATAAGGTAGAAAAAGTAGAAATGAAGACAGAACAGCAGCAAATAAAACTAAACAAGTCAACTATGAGGAAAGCACTCCTTAAACACCCCACAGGGATATTAACAAGTGAAAAAAATTCTTAAGTACCCACCAGCTAAAATTATCACTTTCCTTACATAGGATTTTATTACTTTCTCTCTGAACAAGAGATACTATCATTTTCAATGGGGTGTGGGGGAGGAGGAAATTATATCCTCCCTCTTCTCAAAAAACAGAGCCTCACCTCATCTTAGTGATTTCTTCACTATCCCTAACAGATAGCCACAAAATGATTTATTTTTATTTTATTCTATTTTTGTGATGAAATGTAATAATACTGGATATACTGTAAGGAATCATCTCAAAGAAAGCCAGGAAAAGATTACCCCACTGCTGAAAATTGCTAGAGTGAATCTACAACCACCATCTAGGAGAGTCATTTCCAGCAAGTCAAGGGACCCTACCAAAAAACACTAATGGGAGTGAGTGCAGACTAACAACAAATTAGAAGACAGTTAAAAGCCAACTGGAATGTTGGGCTTAATCCCAGAGTTAACAGAGCCACATGATTGTATTCAACATAAAATTCTCTGTTTGAAGCTTACCATTAACTTAGATTATAGAAAAGACTGACCATAGAACTTAGATTATTTTTTTAAAGTGTGTGTGTGTGTGTGTGTGTGTGTGTGTGTGTGTGTGTGTGTGTGTGTTCTTGCATATCCACACACTTGGTTCAGAAAGGTGTTCCAACTGGTAAGGTAATAGTCACTCTTGCAATGCAGTTATCAGTAGTTAGGAGAAGTTGGACCAATCTCAGACCCTTGGCATTTGATTTTCTTTTCAGTAACAGTAAGTGATTTCTTTTTCCACTTCTGACTCAATCATAGAATCGGGGATTTTTTTTTCTCTTGGAGTTAACCAAACAATTTCTTTCAGTTTTAGTCATGAACCATAAATCTTAAGAGGTGAAGTGTCAAGTTGGTGAGAAAAGGCATTCTCTCAGGTGGAAATTTCTCTATATTAAGTTAATGTTCAGTGATATTTAGCTACTCATATTGATAAATTTGTAGAAGCTTATTTCCTTAAGTGAAAAAAAATACACTGGGTATTACAAAAATGAAATCATTAATATATTTTATAGTAGCTGTATAACACATTAACAGCTGTCAAACTATTGGTCAGTGTTTAATCATTTAGCATAGAAAACAAACTTCTGAAATAAACTTCTGAAAAAAGGCAGAAGAGAAGTTTTGAGGTTAAAAAAATCCCATTTTTCTATGGGACCTCATTAATCTCATCTTCTAAAAGGCAAATGATTTACATAACTTATGTTGCAATCAGTGGTGAAGTTAAACCTTTTATAAATGAAAATAGTTATCAAATATTTAAAGAAAATTTTACAGATAAAGCATCCTCATGCCATCAGATCCTGATGTAGTCACCAGAATTATAAATGAATTCATATAGCTTCTTAATAAATTCAACTACAACAAAAGTGTTTCTCATTAGGAATCCTAATATGTAAAGCCACCTATTACAGATCAGAGAACAGAAAGGATTCAGCAACATGTCAAAAAACACAGGACCTCACCACCAGTTGTCTATTTCTCTACAACTGTATCCTTTTTTTTAATACCAGAAAGGTTTTTTGATAAATTGAGACAGTTGTGGGTTGTTTGGACCTGATATTTTGGTATTTTGATGATGAGCAATGGAGAGAGTAATATTGATATCTATTGTTACATATGTGAATGATGCAAATAGATGCTTTAATCTTTTCTTCCTTAAAATAAGATTGAGGAGCTTCTTTCTTTCCTGGAATTCCACATTTGTCAAGTGCCTTGAATGCACAATGGAAAATGTTATTGAGTCATTCTAATGACAATATATTCTGCTTTCTTTGCCATAATTAATATAGATTTTCCCTCTTAATTTTACCCCCGATTGCTGTTCATTTATCACAATAGCACTTAAACACATATATAATAAGTCAACCTCTATGTGGTCTAATAAGGTAACTGTCTAACAGCAAACAACAAAAAAATTCTTAAGAGATTTTGAGACATGATTAAGAAGTGAGGAATTGGCATTGGTATTTTCTTAGCTGATAGAAAAAGAACTCTTTCTGCACTCACAAGTGATGTCAGGAAGATATTCCTGTGAACAGGGAACACAGCAGGAATTACTTACAGGTTGTCAGGGGCAGGTATGGTTGACTCTTCCCTGTGGTATGCGTTCATTTCTAGAGTTCAGTTACAATTATTTGCTCCAGCCAACATGATATGAAATGCATACCAAAAAGCATATACTTATTCAAATTTTCAATGAAAATCTCAATCCTAATTAACTATAAATCAGTAAAGCCGGTAGCCTCAGGTAGGTGAAAATGAGAACTTTGTACATGAAAGGCTACCTATGCCCCTAAATCTAAGAATGCTCGTAGTTGCCAACCTCTGAATCGCTACGTGCAACTTCCTTCCCTTCAATTATCCTGCTAAGGAAGGGAGAGCAGGTTAAGCAAGCCAACGAGGAGTCCATCAGAGAGGAAGTCATTTTTTTTCTTCATATAGCAAAAGTCATAGATCTCAATGGGAGTGTACTTCTGGCCCTGTCATCTGAAAATGTGGAATGGAACAAAGTTAGAATTTATGCCCTCCTGATTAGCTGAATTACACCCCTGGGGCCATAGACCTCGAAGGAGTTCTGTTAGCACTTTCTTCGCTCTACTCTTGAGAGACTTACTTTTATCAAATTATTAGTATGCTTATATTCACCTCCCCTGCTCATGGAGAGGTTGTAAAGGACAATGCCTGTGTCCTTCTGCCCTTTGTATGGAGATTTACAACATAACCAATTACACTGACAATGTCAAATGCTCCAAAATGCACACCATCTAGGAAAAGCAAGAAAGAGGGGGAATATTATAATGACAAATAAGAGACAAAAAAAAAA
>PVHP010015908.1:0-36541 GCA_004024765.1 Zapus hudsonius | reverse complement strand
TTCCTTCATTCCTTTCCTTTGCTGTTGTTGTTGTTGTTTTAAGGTAGGGTCTCACTTTCACCCAGGCTGACCTGGAATTTACTAAGAAATCTTAGGGTGGCCTTGAACTCATGGCTATCCTCCCACTTCTGCCTCCTGAGTGCTGGGATTAAAGGTGTGCACGACCATGCCAGCCTCCAACCCAGTCTTTCCTTGGGTGGGGGGAGGTTTGAGATAGGGTCTTACTCTAGCCTAGGCCCACCTGGAATTTACTATGTAGTCCTCAGGGTGGCTTCTAACTCACAGTGACCTCCTCCCTCTGCCTCCCCAGTGCCAGGATTAAAGGTGTGTATCACCATGCCCTGCTCCTACCCAGTCTTGAACACTGGACACTCAGCTCAGAAGGCATCTCTTCCAGTAACACCCCTTCCCTTCTGTCTGTGTTCTCAAGCTCCCTGTGCCCCCCTTTACCACAGCCCTTCTTGGATGTGCTGGCTTGTGAGCCATTGGTGGGGCAAACCTGTTCATCTCTATGCACAGTACATAGGCCTGTCCATCCTTGGTGCCCAGTGACTTTCAACAGGGTGACTCTGGAAATCTAGGGTTGCCAGGCCTGTGCAGAACACCGTGCATGGATTATCTTGTTTAACTGCTTGCACAGTCTTATGAAGAGGAGTGCGGAGCATTCTATCCTGATCATATTACGTCTCCTCATTTCCACACATGGAAGTCGAGGCTCAGAGATTGAACCAGTGCTGACAGTCACACAGCTGCTGAGTGGATGAGTGACTGTATGGACAAGGGGGAGACTTTGACTGAGCTTTGACTTCCACACTCACTGGTGGGTGATCTTGGGTATGTCACCCCCTCTTTGGGTCTTAGTGTCGACATTTACAGAATGGGCATCATGCCAACCCCTATGGCAAAGAGCCTAGGAACTGGTAGGGAGAATGGCTTCATTATTCTGTGGTGAGCTGGCTCTGGCATGGATGGGGGAAGGGTGTCCCAGTCCCTCCACTCTCATCCCTGCAGCTGGATTGGCCTGGCACTGAGGGGACAGAAGAGGATGATGCTGGCCACAGGGCTGGGGACATTTGAGTGGAGCAGAGACCCACGAGAGGGAAGGTTCTGGACTGGGAAGCACAGAAGGTTGTGAAGTGGGTGGCACCACCCGCTTGGCAGAGGAGCTGCTGTTGGAGAAAGCCTCTTCTCTCCTGGGTACTGTGCCATACTGTCTACCACCTGCTGGAGCTGTGGACAGCTCCAGGCTCTGGAGAGATCAGTTCTTCATGTGGCTGTGTCACAATTTGGGGCCAGCCCTGAGCCCCCAACAACCCCTTCACTGACCAAGGCCAAACCGCAGGAGATGACACCACAAAGATTGCATGTGCAAGCTGACACTGGAGCTTAACCCCTGAGAGACCGTGCAGCTGCAGGCCTCTGAACAGGAGTACCTGTGAGTCTGCACATGGAGGGATGGGATCCTGCCACAATGTGACTCAGGTCTGACCTCAGTCCATGGTCATGACCCAAGGGAGGGAAAATGTCCAAGGGAAATACCAGTGAGAATCAAAGACAGGGGAGCCCTCTGTGAACTGGAGAGAAGGTGGGATAGGTGATCCTTATGATTGCCCAGCGCAGAGAAAGAAGCAGGGCTGGAAACCAGGAGATGTGAACTTTGAGCCTAGGCTACTGTGGTGCCCACATGGACCAGCCACCTCACCCCTCTGCACCTGCATCCTCCTCAAAATCCTCATCCAGCTCCTGGCTGATTTCTCAGGTTGCTGCAGCCAGGCTCTGGTGCATGGGGATATGCAGGGTCCCGTAGAAAGGAAGTGATGCTCAGTGGGCATTTGAGGGTGGGCAGTTGGGCTTTGGGCCATCAGGCAGAGTTTCTTTCCGGGTCCTGCCACTGCCTGATCATTCTCTCAGATCTCCCATTTCTGTACTGTCAAAAGGAAATGGTGATGTCTGCTTCATGAGACCTTGGGAGGAATGTTCACAAATTCACATATATGGCCCAGCTTTTCTCTTCTGGTATTATGAGGTCCTTTCCTCTCCTTTCCTGTTCTTCAGAGGTAGGGAGGAAGAGGGATGAATAGAGGCATGTGAGTTTGTCTGTCTGTCTGTCTTGCAGTTACAGTGAACCATGTGGCTTGAAGAATTTTTTCACAAGGATGTGAAGGCCTGGACTTGACAAGCTGGCCTTGGGGAAGTGGATGTGGCAGGGCCAGGAGGTACAGAAAGGCCTGGGCACAGATGTGGATGTGTTCTGGCATTGTTTTGAGCACAGTGCTGGGCACACCTGCCTCTGAAATGTCAGACAAGTAGACCTCCCTTGAAACAGGTTACTGCTTCAAACCACTCTGGGAACCCCAGGGTGGAGGGTGGGGGTGGGAGGCTGCCTGGCACAGGAAGGAGGACTTGCAATTGGATGGGGGAGGGGCACTTACATGTTGGTATCTCCTTAATGTCTGTCTATGCAGCACTAGGTGATTTGTGTCTTAGCCTATTTAATTCTGTTCAGTCCTAAATGGCTGATGTGATGAACCCTTTAGAAATAGAGCAGTAGAGAACCAGGGATGTAGGGCAGCTTGAAAATTGTTACCCTCCTTGCAAGAAACAAAACGAGGATTTGAACATGTGCCTGCCCAATAACAAAATGAATGGTGTTTGTGCAAGGCTATTTACCCTCAGGGATTCCCAGACTCTGGCAAACCTTATCCCTGTCCTTAGGGAGCTTCTAGGCTGAGAGGGGGACAGAACACAAGATCGGACAGAAGGGACTCAACAGGTTAGTGGGGAAGGCTGAGATTTTGGAGACAACAGTCCTGGTGTGGGTGGGCAGGGGTCTGGCCCTGTGTGTTGCCTGCTTTCCTGGGAGCCTATATGGGCTCATTTGCATGACTACCTGGATCACAAGTGCAGGGAAGTTAAACCAGGAGGTGTTGCTAGCCTCACACAGAAGCAATAGCACGAGGTCCGTGGGGCAAGAGAGAGAAGAAGGTCTCTGACTGAGTACTGGGTCAGACACTGTGAGGCTTAGGGACATCCTCATTCATCAGTCCTTTGGGGAGGGCTTTCTATAAAGAGACTGGACTGAATTGGAGAGAGTGGACTCATCTTGGCTTAAACATTTTGCCAAGCCATAGCCTTGGGCCTTTCCACACCATCCTGGGCCTCAATTCTTCTACCTGTAAATGTGGCAGCACTTCTGTGATCCCAGTTGAGGCAGGAAGCTTGAAAGATCTGCCTGGGCTACAGAGTGAGTTCAAGGTCAGTCTGGGCAACTTACTGAGACCTTGTCTCAAAAAAAAAAAAAGCTGGGGATATAGCTCTGTGGAAGAGTGTTTGCTTCATATGTGAAGTGCTGATTCAGTCCCCACCACTAGAAAAAAATGAAGAAGACAAAAAAAAAAAAGGAAGGAAGAAAAGAAAGAGTGAAAGAAAGGCAGGTACTATCCAAACCTGCTCAGCTCCCATTGCAAGCTGATGTGGTCAGTGTGGTCAGTGTGGTCATCCATGCTGTGGTGCCCAAGGCCTTCTCTTGCTCTCTCTCCCCTTCCCTCCTCCCTGTGGGGTGGTGTTTTTCCATTGAGAGAAACAGATGCCACATGGATTCTTTTTTTTTTTTTTTCTGAGACAAGGTCTCACATAGCCCAGATTGTCCTAAACTTGCTGGGTAGCTGAGAATGACTTTGAATCTTGACTTTGAACTACTGATCTCCCCCAGTGCTCATAGGCATGCACCACCATGTTCGGCTCCCCAAGGTGAATATTGAAGGGCCCTGCAGGGCTGTGCTGGGCACCCATTATCCTGTATGATTCAAAACAATGTCTTTCTTTTTCTGGGCTTCCTTCCTTCCTTCCCTCCTCCCAGACAAGGGTGGGGAGAGCTACTTTTGTGCCAGATATTGGGCTTACTGCCACAGGGCCCTGCTTCTCTGAGCTGGTCAGGGACCAACAGCTTGGCATTTCCTGGGAGCTTGTTGGAAATGCAAATCCCAGCTGCACCCCAGACTTGCTGACTCATAACCTGATTGTGACGAGGCCCCAGGTGATTCATATCCACCTTCCAGCTTAGAAATCTCAGCCTGTCATGGACACTGGAGAATGTAAGAGCACACAGTCCTGCCCTCGGTTCCCTCACAGCCTCTTGGGAATGTCGGTGTGCAAAACACAAAGCAGAATCCACTTGAGCAATTTTGAAAGCTGGGGTCTGCTCATTCTAGAATGGAGTCATGTATTGAAGCATTTCTGTAGACCCCATAAACATATACAAATATCATTTTTTCAATAAAAACAAAATCAATACAATTTTTAGAATTATCCTGAAACAAAGTAACTCACCTCCATAGAGCACCCAGGCTTTTTGGTGGAGATGAGTTCCTGCAGCAGGTGTGAAAAGAGCAGAGAGGCTGTTTGTATTGCTTAAAGCCAGAGAGAACCAGAACCCCGGGAGGTGCGAGGCAGGTAGCAGCTCCGCTTGCAGATGAGGGTGATCTTGTTTGCCAACACAGCAGATGTGGTGGATTCACACCCAGACCTCCTCTGTCCTTCCGTGGCAGAGTCCTGTTGCCCTGGCCAACCAGTGTGCTCGGCTGGAGACAGTGGGTACCAGGTGAGGAGGCCAGCCAGGTGAAGTGGGGAGAGGTATGAATGGGTTTCTGGGCCTCTGTGGGACTTGGGAGCTGGGGCCTTTTGGGTGGACACCCAACACATATTCCTGCTAGCACGGCTCATGTGCTGATAATGCTCACCCCCTCCTTAGGCTGCAGTGTTGTCCTGCGTGACGAGTTCCCCAAGGCCCATTACTGTCAGCTCTCAGCATTTTCTTTTTCCAGCTTTGAGCACGGCACTTAGAAGTTTTCATTAATGGTGGATGGAAAAAAAAAGGCTTTGATTTAATAAGTCTCCTTCTCCCCAAACCTCAAGATGTGAGATTCCCCCACCCAGGGTCCTACAGACATGAAGAAGTGGCAGAACTGGTTGAAAGTGGCTTTGCTGATCTACTCTCAGAGAAGTTGCCTGACCAGACTCCTTGCTCAGGGTCTCTGACACCAGTTATATGCAGCTCCATTCTCTGGATGGCTGCTGACCTCTTCCGCCAAGACCTGGCAGTGAAGAGGGGGGCTGGTCTTGCAGCAGGTGGAATCGTGGTTAGACATTTCATGGAACCAGCTCATTAAATGGCTTGAGACAGTGGATCTAAGTGCTTGAAGATCCTACGGCCAAGTCCTCTTGCATGTAGACTGGGCACAGGGCTCCTCTGCCAGCCAGGATGGATGGTGTTGAGACGAGCAAGAAGTCTTAGGTTGGCTTCCTGTTATTACCCCCTCCACTCTACTTACACTTGAAGTGATTATTGATTTCATTGGCTTAATATCTGCCCTGTTTGTAACAGTTTTTGTATGCATGTTGTTCGTGTGTGTTTGCATGTATGTGGGCACGTTCATGTGCGGGTGCAATGCACATGGGCGCATGCATGCGGAGTCCAGAGGCTGACATCAGGTGTCTTTCTCAATCACTCCCCACTTGTTTTTTGAGACAAGGTCTGGCTCTCTGATCTAGCTAGACTAGCCCCCAGGGCTCCCTGTTTCCACCTGCCCAGTGCTGGGGTTATAGACACACCCCATTATACCTGGTATTTTACCTTAGTGCTGGGGATCTGAACTCAGGTCCTCACGCTTACGTGGCAAACACTTTACCTCTCTCTTTGCCCACTGAGCCGTCTCCTCAGCTGGTAACTGGTGTTTTTTATTTTCAATTCAATCCTATCTGCCCTGCTTTTTTCTTTCTTTCTTTCTGTTGTTTTTTTTTAAAAAATATTTTTTTTATTTATTTGAAAGCAAGAGAGAAAGCGGCAGATAGAGAATGGGCAGCCAGGGCCTCCAGCTGCTGGAAACAAACTCCAGGTGCATGTGCCACCTTGTGCATATGGCTTCATGGGGGTTCTGGGTAAGGCAAGCACCTTAACCACTGAGCAATCTCTCCAGCCCTCTCGCTGTTGTTTTAGTGCTGGGGTAGAACCCTAGGCCTCGCCTGTGCTAGGCAAGCGGTCTACTACTGAGGCACATCCCCAGTCCCTCACTGGTAAATTCTAGGCACATGTTTTACCGCTGAGTCACACTTCAGCCCTCTTTGGTTTTAACTGAGCATGTTTCACAGTTTCATTTCTTTCTGTAGATCTCACTAGATGCCTACCGTGTGCGGGTGCTGAGGGGGTCTGCATGGAACCAGCTTTATCCCTGTCTGCAGGGACTCACATTTCTGATTGTCTTCATGGTGAGGAGCAGGGAGTCAGCCTCCATCTGGTTCAGGACTCTATGGCCCACCTCCTGGTGCATCCTGCTTGAGAAAGGGGTCTCAGCCTTCCACTGCGCCTGTACTCCTGGGCCTTCCTTCACTCAGCCCATCCTTGGAGTGGGTGCTAAAGTAAAGGCAGGGGTTGGCACAGCTGGTTAGGGCTGGCTTCTGGATTGAGCCTAGCCTCTGACCACATAGGCATACTGTCCCAGGGAAAGAAAGCATCAGGTTGAGACCACAGAGAGACATCTGGGGATTTCTGGGTACTGGGGGTCCTACCATTGTTATTTGGGCTCTAAAACTTCACATACTGGGATACCAGGAGGGGAGAAAATCCAGAACCTGGGAGAATATAACTGCAGTTCTTCCAGGTCCCAAGCCATGTCTTCTTGCATTCTGATAAAGAAGGAGGAACTGAATTTATATTCCACGAAGGGCTTTATGACATACAAGTACAAGTCATGGCATAGAGATCTAAGGATGGGTGTGGATTCTTTCTTTGGGATACTTCCAAGGTGGAAGGCTCACCCCGTCCTTGCTGTCTTCCTCCCACATCCTGCCATATGTCAGATCTTTTCCAGAGCAGAGGGCTAGATGCTGTAAGCTTTATGGAGCCCTGGCAGCCCAGGACCCTGCAGACAAAGAACTGTGGGAGGAGCTGTCTCCTCAGAGCAGTATGTCCCTACCTCCCTGACCATGCAAGTCCCGTGAGGGTCTCACTCTAAACTCCAGACTCATCAGCACTCACAGCCGACTTTTGGACGGATCTGGAGTCTGCACAGGCACTATCAAGGGGCCGTGGATTATAGTGTCATGGTAGAAACAGGCCATGGTTCTAGGCAGGTCAAATGATGTTATGAGAGGAGGTGGGGGAGGGACTGGCTCTCCCAAGTCTGCCTCTCCATCTTCAGCCTACACTGGCCACTGCCCAAGACAACTTCTCCAGGACCCTATGGGGGTTTACTGCTGAGCTGAGCAAGTGCCCAATCCCTGCCTACTCCCATCCAAGTTAGATAAACCAGAGAACATACACTTATTCCTCAGCAAGGGTGCCTTGGCCAGGAGAGCTAGAAAACAGAAATGAAGCTCGCCTTCCACAGGAAAACAGTGACTTTTTGTTCAACTGCGTGCCCACACTGTGTTTTGTATCTCTTTGAGAGCTGGCCATGTTTCCCATGGCATGGAAGAGATGCTTTCACGTTGATTCAGGGTGTGATAATGAGTGCTGTTTGCTGATAGACTCCCAGGACCATCCTCCTCATCTCGTCCAGGACAAACCTAGGCCTGGAGACTTGTTACTTGCTCAAGGTCACAAGCTGTCATTATTCCTTTGCTCACTAAGTAGACATTCATTGTTCTTTCCATCTCGCCTGAATCTTCCATTCTATGGGACACATTTTGGAGCATAGAATGCCTGGAGGAGGGAGAACCTTCTGAGGAGCACCCAGAAGCTGCAAACTGGTGGGAGGGGTGCCCAGTGTACCTCCTTTCTTCTGTAGGGCTGCACTCAGCTCTCACCCATTCTAGAAGGGAACCACGACCTGCCAGAACTTGTGGCACATCTCTTCCAATCCCTCACCTTTCAGATGAACACACTTGTTCCCCAAATCAAAAGGGTCTCACCAAAGCACACTCACTCTTCACAGGGTCTGGTCATGGTCTCTGGCTCTTAGCATGGTTGACTACTCCAAGGATGACTGCTTTCCTTTGGGGTTCCTGATATCAGCATTGCAAACTTCTGTGCTCTGGAAGACCCAGAAACCTGTGTCTTTCTTGTTCCTTCCCATCCCACCCTCCTGTGTGCCAGCCAGACTAACATAGTCCCTGTTGTTTCTTTTAAGTGGCCACAGTCTGCAGAGCCCAGAAGGTCTGTGGGAAGCTGATGGAACCAATCAGCTCCTCCCCTGAGGCCTCTCCAGGGTGCCAAAAGGCACTGTGTCTTTCTTCTCAGTGCAGTCCCTCAGCGAGGCCAGTCCTGCCGGCAGGGCTTCATTATACCAGCTATTTACAGGTCATTAAGTCTGTGCACATGGGATGGGTTTTTCCGCCCCACTGGATGAGTCAGAGATAGTCATCCATGACAGGTAAGGCCATCGTCCTTGGTCCTTTCTCCAGCCTGTCTCTACCTTGAGGGCTGGAGAGAGCAAATTTAAGAGCAGAAAGTGGCAGGGGTGTTGAGCTTTGTGTCCAGTTTTCTGAGTTTACTCCTCAAAATAGCACTGAGAGGAGTGGCAGGAGGGAAGAGGTAGCTGCGCCCCAGGTCACCCAGGGCATTGTCTCAAAGAGCAACACTTTAAGTCTTCTGTTTTTGAGGGAACATTCTGATACAGTTGGACCAAAGGAAAGCACGGCTGATTTGAAAATATGCCCTCTTCAAATCTGAGGCCCTGTCTACCCCCATCCCTGCAGCCTCCTGTGGATCAGAACAATCGAGCAAACCCAGGCATCGTTGTTGGGACAACGGAACATACCCAGAGAGATGTATACTTCAGCTCACAGTGCACAGTTCTGTGGCAGAATTGGAAAGTCAGTTGTCTTATGTGACCTCAGAGTCTGGGGATTCATGCAGCTGTGGGACTTTGACCTTGTGTGTTACAGTACATACTGCTCTGTCAGACTGGGAGGACTGGGAGGGCTGGGTCTCCCCCACCAGACTCCGTCCCTTTTGTCCAGTGGCTGTGTTTCTTCAGTTTTTAATTAATTTGGAGAGGGAGAGAGAATGATGAGAATGGGCACACCATGACCTCTTGCTACTACAATTGAGCTTTAGATGCATTCACCACTTTGTGCATCTGTCTTTATGTGGGTATTGGGGAAACCAACCCCATCTGGTAGGCGTTGCAAGTGCTTTTAACTGCTGAGCCATCCCCCAGGCCTCTGTGATTTTCTTTTCAAAAAATCTCATGAGCTTCCTTCTCACACCTACTCTAGAACACAAAAAGGGATTGTGAATCCGAAGGCAGGAGGGTAAGGGAGGCTGTTTTGGAATCACACATGTGCACTTAATTGTCTTCTCCACTAGCAAGTGACCAGGAGCTATTTCCAAGGCCCATTACACTAATGACCTAATCAGTTTATCCAGCTTTTTTCTTTCAGGGAGCTCAGAGCACCTCTGCCTCTTTGCCACCCTGCAGGCAGAACCTCAGGGTGCTGGCTGACCCCTCTTTCAGGGATCAGTGGGTACTGATGTTGGGATGGTGTTTGACGTCACAAGACCCAAGTGAGCAGGATTCTTAGGCTTTAACATCCTGTCCCCTCCCCCAGGGCCACTAAGCCAGACTCCCCTGGGCAATTACTATTAAATATTTGGCCCCTGGAGTGTGCCTTTGATTGTATCTGGTTTCCTGTTCTCCTTTGGGAGGAAGAATTTCTTTGCAGGAAGTAGTTTAATAGTCTGAAAGCCTTACTTTCCCTGTTCTTGAAATCCAAGTTTCCAGTTACAAGTAGCTGAGATCTTCCATAAGAAGGGAGGCAGGAAGGGAGGGACCAGAGCTGTGATATATGGCTGTGTCTCGGCCAAGGTGACAGAAGGGAAGATGGAAGATGTCCCTGTCCATGGAGAAAGCAGGATTGCAGAAAGGTATAACCTCAGCTTGCCCAGCCTTCTTCTCCCTGCCCCCATGCTCAGTACCAGGAAAAGGTGGCCAGGCCTGAGGACCCTGCCCTGGTGTCAACAGTGACCCGTGCTCTCGCAGGACCACACTCATCCTTTGGAGCTCCATCAAGCTCTCTCTCACCCTAGAGCGTGTGGCCAACTCTCCCAGCAGGCGTGTACCTCCTGCGGCCAGGTTTTTTGGAAGATGACTTGGCTCAGTTCTTCCTGCTGTAACTTCCCTCATGAACTCCTGGGGTTGAACAAGGAACACAAAAATCATCTTAGGTGTCTACAGGCGAGGCTCTTACTGCCAGGGATAGGTTACACAGCCATGAAGTCACCAGTGAGGTAAGCCAAGAATTAGCAACAACAGGAAGTGACTTCTAGGCTGAAGGCTGAAGGGAGGGAAGCTAGACCACGGTGGGCCTGTCTGGGGGCAGGCAGAGCCCAGGAGGAGATGAAACCACCGAGACCTGGAACAGAGAGGGCTGGCCTCCTTTTCCTTCTTCCAGAGCCCAGCTAGCCCAGGACCAGGGACAGCTTCTGGCAGAGCCCTGGGCAGACAGCTTCAGGACCCGTGTCCAGTTTTCTTGAAGCAACAGAGGGGTTCTTCTCATCTTCCTGACTGGTGATTCTCAGCCCATGAAACAGAATTCTTTACAGCCCCAAGCCCACCCTTCCCCCCCACCCGTCTCTTTTCTCTGCTATTCATCTTCTGCCTAGGTACCACACTGGGTTCTTCATCTGGTGGAACTGTGAGCTTTTCCTGTTCTAAGGCGGCTTATTGTTCGTGTTCTCAGAGTCAGACTAACTATCTGTCCCCATTGGTGTCCATGTGGAGTCCTCTGAGGCTGTGGCAGGGATAGGCTACCCTGTGGTGCCTTCTAATGGGGAGTGATCTCATCCATGAAAGGGGACATTTATTAGGCAAAGGAGCTGGGCACCATCTGACTCCTGCTGGGACTTAGTAGGACACGAGACACTGTTGTGCTGGTCTGCAGGCTGGAAGCCATGGAAACTTGCTCTGGCCATGGAGCCGCTAACATCTCAGTAGGCAGGAGCAATGCTGGCCTCAGAGCTACTGGGGATGTGTTGGTGGCTTGCTGATGGCACTTGCTTACACCACTTATCAGAAGCCTTGTGACTGCAGCCTTATGTCACAGGACCTAGGTAGTAGCATCTGAGTCAGCACAGCAGGGAAGAGACCAGGGAACGCTTGACTGGGGCCACAGCACTGTGGAAGCCCCCAGCTGGCCTGTGTCTTTCCAGCTGACCTGTTAACTGAGCACCTGACATGCAGCCCTTATCTTTGGCTTCCTGAAGGGTTTCTTAGTCATTTTTGAATAAGTGGATACATGGATTCATTAATCCATTTTTATGTATTTATTCGTTCACTGTGCACAGAGTTACTGAGCCCTGTTCTAAGTACTGGGGGGTACAGGGATGAGCTTGCCAGTGAAGGCTGTATCCTAGACGAGCTTTTACATTTGTGTGAGAAAAACACGCATGACCGCAGTCATACCCGTATAGAGAGCCAGAAAGGGAGATTATCTCTGTCAGGAAAACTAAATGTAGCAAGAGCCCACAGGGTGATAGGCATCTTTTTTTTTTTCAGGATGAGTCTGGAATCTTCTCTGAGAAGGTGACACCTGAACTGAGACCCGAATGGGGTAGAATAAGCCTCTCAGACCTCATAGGAGATGAGCAGGAAGTGCAAAGGCCAAGAGATGGGAGACTTTCCCAGATATGCTAACAAAGGAATGTTCTTGAAAGTGGGGTGCAGTTCCCAGGTGAGCAGTGTGGAGTTTAGCACAAGGTGAGAGTGGGTCAGGGAGATTTGGGGGACAAGGACACTGCCCTCCTCCACTCTGGTTAGGAAAAACAAACAAACGAAACCCAACAGTTGTCTTGATTCTTTCCCTCACCCAGACAGTCACCCTTAGCAGCAGGTCTTGCTCTTCCTCTTCCCAAGTACACCCCAAAGCCATACCCTCTGCCCCAATCCCACTGCTGCCCATGGAAGTGCCTGCCCTCATTGCCGCGTGGATGGCTGAGCTGGCTTTGTACTTTTTCCTTGGTCCCCATTTGGCACTCTCACCAGGCCCACGTGTTAGCTTTTAAAAGCAGAAATTGGATTATATCACTTCTTTGCTGAAAATGGCTTCCCTGCACTTAGAACAGCCCTGGACAGCTTTGCTGTGGCCAGTTCGCCCTAGGCCATGGAGCCTGGTGTCTCTTATAACTCAGTCCTTGTCCACACAGCCCTCTCCCTGTCCCAGCGCCTGCCTGTCCCCCTGCCTTCTGCCTGAGAGGCCCTGCCACATATCTTTGTCTGGCTAGCTCTTGAAGTTAACTCTCATCTCATGTCTCCTCAGGCAGGGGGCACTGCCTGCCCAGCCCAAGTCAGCGGCTCACCCTGCCTGTCACCGTTCTCCTGCACACTCACTTGACAGGTCTTTGATCTCTGAGAGGTCTGGCTGGTTTGTTGTATGTCTGTTGCCTTTCTCTCTGCCTCTAGGACAGAGAGCTCACAGGGGTCTATTCTTGGTATTGCTGGAGCCAACCACCTAGACCTAGATCCTGAAAGGCAGTTAAGAATCCCTGTATGTCCACAGCCATCCAGAAAGGTTCCTCCCATCCCTGTGCTGGGCATGGAACCCAGGTCTTGTGAGTGCTGAGCAGGTAACCTCCACTGACCTACATCCTCTCCTAACAGCCATTAAATAGACTTTCATATGGCTCCCAGAGAGGTCGGACCTTGAGGGATGGAGGCTTTCCTCCTGCGAGAGGTTTTCTAGAGCAAGCCAGACTTGCCTTCAGTCCCCTCACAGCTCCTTCCCAGGCTCCTGGCCTCCATGCTTTGAACCATTCTGTCTTCTGTCTCCCAGAGTGGCTGAGCTGGTCAAGCATGGGTTTAGGACACAGATGCACTTCAGATTTAAACATTCCTTCTCTACTTCCCTTCAGTGGAGGGGTCTTAGATATGGGTCCTGACCCCCGTGAGTATCCCGGGGAATAACAGCACTTAGGACCGGGCTGAGGATAGCAGTGGAATCCGGCCACAAAGTCCATGTCCAGCGCTTAGAAAGCAGAAATGGAGACCAGGGCTTAGCAGCACTTGAAAAGATTTTATTGACTACCTACTTGTATTTTTTTAAAAAAAGACTATCAGGGTTTATTCTGTACTAAAATAACTGATCAGAGATTAATTTTTTGAATTTATTTTTGACAGTTTCATATGTGCATATCATGTATTTGATCATCTCCCACCTTCTCTTACCTCTTAACTTTGGGCTTCTCCTCCCATAGCCTCAGAACCTTCCTCCTCTCAGGTGCTAGTCTTGCTGAGTTTGGGGAAGGACATGGCTTCCTGTGTTGGATACAAATGTGCAGACCTGCCTTCCTCACACTGAGAGGTCCACAGTAGCCTCCTTCCACATCTTGCCATCCCCCTCTCAGGGGAACTGCCACCCCGTTACTTTAGGTACTCTGTATTTTTATGTTACTAACTCATACTATGGCGTTAGTGCCATCTTGGCTTTAAAAATACAATGCTGAGAGAGAGAGAGAGAGAGCAACTCTTAATCCAAAAGAATGGCTCATGATTGGTGGGTTTCCTGCATTGTGAGGAAGATACTAGAGGTGATGCGCTGAGATTGGGCCTTTCAGTTACAATCCATTGGTGTGTTGGGGGGGGTCGTGAAACAGGCTCTTGCCATCTAGTAACCCAGGCTAGCCTTGAACTCATGATTCTCTTGCCTCCAAGTGAGGGGACTACAGATGAGCACCACCATGCCCAGGTCAGTTTTCTGTTTAATCTTTCTTTCTTAGCCTCTTTTCCTTTCCTTTCTTTTTCATTCCTTTCCTTTTCTCCTTTCCTTTCTTTCTTTCTTTCTTTCTTTCTTCCTTCTTTTCTTTCTGGTTTTTGGAGGTAGGGTCTCACTTTAGCCCAGGCTGACCTGGAATTCACTGTGTAGTCTCAGGGTGGCCTTGAACTCATGGTGATCCTCCTACCTCTGCCTCCCAAGTGCTGGCGTTAAAGGCTTGTGCCACCACCCTCCCACCCTCCTCTCTTTCATTCATTTATTCGTTCATTCTTTCTTTTATTATTTCCTCCTCTCTCTGTCCTCCCTCTTTCTCTCCTTCCCTCTTCTCTTGTCTCTTTCTTTCATTGCGTGTAGCCTACACTGGCCTGAAACTCATTATGTAGCTGAGGATGGCCTTGAATTCCTGATCTTTCTGCCTCCTTCTCCTAAGTGCTGGGATCATAGGTGTATGCCATCATGCTTAGCCCTTCTGTTAAATATTTTAAAAAATATTGTATTTGATAGAGAGGGAGGGACAGAGGGAGGGAGAGGGAGGGAGGAAGAGAGAGAGAGAAAGAGAGAGAGAGAAAGAGAGAGAGAGAATATGGCCATGTTAGAGCTTCCTGCCTCTGTAAACAAATTCCAAATGCATATGCCACTTTGTGAATTTGGCTTTATGTGGGTTCTGGGCATTGAACTCAGGCCTGCAAGCTTTGCAAGCAAGTGCCTTTAACTGCTGTGCCATCTCTGGAGCCCCGCTTCTATGAACTCTTTAAGAAGCTGTTTGCCATGCTTGCCTGGGGATGTGTCCCACACTGTCCAAGACTGCTTACTTCTGAGGATGAGCCTTTCTGGCTCATTCTCAACACAGCCTCTGGGGATGGTGAGAGCTTGGGCCCAGATTTGGGAGGGACATCCCTCAAACATTGCAGACACCCCCCACGATGACCTAGATTCCCATTCCTAGGCAGAGGGAGAGATGAGTGTCCTGACTTTGGAGAGCCTGCTCCACCTTAGCCAAGGTTCCCGGTATAGCCTTTCCCACCAAGGAGAAAATAGCAAGAAAAACAGATGAGAACTGATACCCTGTACTTCAGGGTCGGCCAGGACCCAGTGCTGGAGGAGCCCCAGGAAAGCTTTAACCCCAGAACTCTGGGCAGTCCGGAAGGGTGAGGGATGGAGAAGGGAGGCCCCTCTCCAGGAGCCCCCCTCCCTTCTGAAATGCTATCAGTGTCCATCTGTCCTGTCTCTGTAGGACATCAATGCCCTCATATGGATTCTTGGCTAGACCTCCGGTTCTTAAGCTGGATGGCAGCCTGCGAGGTCACCTGGTCCACCCCATCTCGAAGTGGTACCCTCCTCGAAGAGCTCTAACCTTTCCCTGTTTAAAGCAAGGGATATTCTGAATCTGCCTCACTTGCTTCTAAATGACTCAGTCAGCCTGGACCCTGAAGGAGAGCTGGAAAAATGCACCTCTTACTCCATGCCAACAAGATTCTGTTGCGTCCTGCCTTCCCCTACAGGGTGGTTGTAGGGTTCCCTTGAGACCTGACTGTGAAATAGCATCGTGAACTATAAACAGGATATAAATGAAAGATGGGATAGATACAGGACCCTTGGCCTCCATCCCTCCTGCTGCAGCTGCACCCTCCTCTGGTCCTTCAAAGGCTCACCACCCACCAGGTGACAGCCAAGACCAAGTCCTACAGGATGATCTACTTTTCTGTGGCCTTCCTCCATAAATGTAAGCCCAGAATGTCTTTCCCGGAACCCAAGAGGCCATGAGGGGAGTGTTTGGAGATGATCAGGAGCCAGGCCTGAGCAAGCTGTTTGAATAGCACTTAGGCTGTGTTTGCTGAGCTCCTGGGGCACTGAGGATGCTGCAGGTGAGTGTTTGTCTAGGAGTTTGGCAGGTAGAGAGCTCGGGCTGAGGGATATTGGCAGGGAGTTTGCATACATTTGAACATATGTTATCTCATTCTATCTTCACCCTCTGAAGCAAGGTGCCTTTTACCAATGAGGAATTGAGTTAGCACACTGTGGATTTGGCACTCACATTCGAGTCTTCTGGCATCAGGAGATGCACCAGCCTAGCCATTCTGCTGCAGACATGAGGCAAGGGAACAGCTTCTGTTACAGCAGGAGAGCAGGGCATCAGGGAACCAGTCAGCTCTAAGGCCAATTGGTGATGTGGGGACACAGAATCCTGTTACCACGGAGCAGAGGAGGAGGCAGGGCTCTGAAGGTGTTAGAGTCTGCAGGCAGGTGTCAATGGATGGTAATGGATCACCCAGAGAAGGAGAAAGCTGCAGATTCTATAGGCACAGGGCAGAGGAAGACAGGGTCAGAGCCCCTCCTCCCCAGCCCAGTGCCCGGGATGGCACTCCATCCTGCTCAGAAACTGCATTGGAAAATAACAACTGGGCAAGCTGTGGCTGTGCTCCTCGGCACAGAGCGGGCCAGCCCCAGCCCTTGGCACTTGCTCCAAGGCCAGTGTGTGGGCAGAGGACACTATAGCTGACTGCTGGCTGGCTTGATTTCAAGGGAAGTGGGAAGCCTCTGGGATATTCAAACCCTCAACCCTCAGTGTGAGGAGGAGGGATTTTCACTTCTGGCCCATGGGCAGTCCTTTCTGTGTATCATTCCAAATGGTTATCTCTTCTGCTGTGTCATGACATAGAAAAAGTTAAAAACTATCCCTGGACATCATCCTGATTGTTTCCTTTAAAGGATACATTACCATGTAGCTGCCTTGTCTATTTCCTTACTTTTGTGTTATTGTTCTCTTCACCTAAAATATGAGCTCCATCGAGGCAGGGATCCCGGTGCAGAGAGAAATGGCTAGCACAGTAAGCCCTTGGTGAATGTTGAGCACCCACATGAGTGCGATCGATGAGTGAAGGATGAAAGCAGATGCTTAGTGAAGGGCTGGTTTCTTTCCTGAGCCTCCGTCCCAGCTACCTGAGCTTTGTTAAGCTGGTCTTTGAGACCAACCTGTTAGAAGATAAGTGTTTTACAATGATTGAAAGGGGAATGGGAGGAGGTCAAGATGAAAGCAGGAGATGGGGTCCTGACAAGGGAAAATAGGACCAAACCAAAAGAAAGGAGCCCCATGTAGGAAGGCTTTATTTTCGAGGTAGGGTCTCGCTCTAGCCCAGGCTGACCTGGAATTCACTGTGTAGTCTCAGGGTGGCCTCGAACTCACTGTGATCCTCCTGCCTCTGCCTCCCGAGTGCTGGGTTTAAAGGCGCCACCATGCCCAGCTGGGAAGGCTTTAATGGCATTGGTTTACAGGTCACCTGGCTGAGGGAGTGGAGATGTGTTAGGAAGCTCAGGACAGTGTTGTCATCTTCCCTGTTGTCTTGGAGGAAGATCTCTTGACCACTTCCACTCCACTTGCTCCTATCAAGCGGACCCTCATTCTGCCAGACCTTTCCATCCTAAGCCCCTCCCCCCCCAGGGCTGTCATGATGCAATGGTGAGAAAGCCAGTGAGGGTTCAGTGTGTGGTGATTTTAGGCCCTTTGTTATTTTCTGTTACTGTCATCATTAGGCTTCCCTTTGCCCCAATTCCCCAGGGGGACAGTGAGTGACAGGGAGGGGTCTCCATGTAGCCAGGAGCCACTCCTCCCTCACATGTGTCCTGCCATTCTTCCCTGCAGGTACAAGACAGTGGTGACCCAACGAAGGGCAGCCGTGGCCATCGCGGGCTGCTGGATTCTCTCCCTCGTGGTGGGCCTTACACCCATGTTTGGCTGGAACAACCTCAGTAAGATAAGGCAGGACTGGGCAGCCAATGGCAGTGTCGGGGAACCCGTGATCAAGTGCGAGTTCGAGAAGGTCATCAGCATGGAGTACATGGTGTACTTTAACTTCTTTGTCTGGGTGCTGCCACCACTGCTCCTCATGGTCCTCATTTATTTGGAGGTCTTCTACCTGATCCGGAAGCAGCTCAATAAAAAGGTGTCGGCCTCTTCTGGTGACCCCCAGAAGTACTATGGCAAGGAGCTGAAGATTGCCAAGTCGCTGGCCCTCATCCTCTTCCTCTTTGCCCTCAGCTGGCTGCCGCTGCACATCTTGAACTGCATCACTCTCTTCTGCCCCAGCTGCCACAAGCCCAGCATCCTCATCTACATCGCCATCTTCCTCACACACGGGAACTCAGCCATGAACCCCATCGTCTATGCTTTCCGCATCCACAAGTTCCGGGTCACCTTCCTAAAGATCTGGAACGACCATTTCCGCTGCCGACCCAAGCCCCCAATCGAGGACGATGACCTCCCCGAGGAGAAGGCCGACGACTAGGCTGTCCTCTGTTCCCACCGGCCCACGTGCAGTGGCTCTTTGCCCAGCCCTCATGTCCCTTTTGTCCCGATGCTCCTCCTGAGCCTCTCCCGGCTGGGCTGTAGGGATGGGCACTTGGGAGGTGAGGAGATGCCATGAAGCAGGGGCCCCTCAACAAGAAGCCAAGTGCCCTGCACCTTGGGGACCTGGAGGAGGCTGAGGAGGACAGGCCCTGGGAAAGAACTGGGTGCCCTGAGGTGAGATGGGTATCTTGAGCATCCCCTGCTGGGCTGTCCCAGAGCAGACCTTCCCCACTGGGCAGGTCTTGGGGTCATACTTGACTGTGCTGGCAGATGATGGTCAGGCTGCTACAGTCAGAAAGGGGAGCCTGCTAAGGAGAGGAGAAGACCCCCACAAAGGGATGGAGAGAAGTGGGGGATGTCCTGGCTTTGCTTTTTCTCCTGCATTGTTGGAGAAAGTGGCTAAGGCCAGGAAACAAGAAACCTCCATTCCCACCTCTAAGAATACTGTGCCTGGTTATGAAGGCACTATGATTCCTGCCCTTGTCGCCTTGGCTAGCCCAGGGTTATACTTGAGAGGCAAAATGTGGGGGTCCTGAGATCATTCGCTTTATTCACCACCAGCCAGGGGGGCGCAGGAGCCCTATGGAATGAATGAGCATGGTGTGGTAGGTGCTGGTCGTCCCCAAACAGCCACCAGAGGGCAGCACCAAGCCCCGTGTCTTCCCTGGGCTTCCTGAGAGTCTCTTCAGTGTTACTTCTTGTCACCTGGGCCACCAAACTTCACCGACTCTCAGTGACATACCTGGGCTCTCCTGGATGACACCGTCTCTGCTGCTGGGCAGATGGAAGGAGAGAGCCACACACACACCAACTCAGCCTGCTCGAGGAGGATGGTGAGGGGATCACCCAAGAGGCTCAGGCTGACTGTGGGGACTCTTGGTGTGGGATGTGGCAGGTTGGACCAGGCCAAGGGCCACCATCCTCTTGAGAGCATTGGCATTTAAATATCCCAAATACCCTGCAGGGTGTCTGGCTCAGTTTTCAGGGCATTAGAAGCTGCGTTGCCAGTGGAGTCTAGGCCTTCAGGGATCTGGCTTAGAATCAGTGCACCCATCCCGAGCCTGGATTTCTCCTGTATGGAAGGCAGGTGGGAGGGTGCTGGCTGGAGGCTGATGGAGGCTGAGTGTGAACAGTGACTCCAGACCTTGATTCCAGGCGTCCCCTCTGTAAGCAGTGGAGTGTCCCTGGCTCCCAAGGGAGGCCCTCATGGCGAGTGCCAGTGACAGCACTGACATCACTGTCAGAGAGCAACTAGATAGTCTCAGCAGAGAAGACACCAGGGAGAAGGGGATGTGGAGGCAGTTCCCACAAGGAAGGTTCCAGAGAGTGTAGGTCTGTTGCTATAGTGACACCTTTGGGATAGCAAACCCTGAATCAGATCCAGGCCATTCACAAGTCTGGAAAATGCCCTGTCTCATTGTGAGACCCTTCCCGCTGGCGCCTTCCCCATGGCAACACAAATGCCTCCTTCATAGTGACAGAACCTCCCTGTTCGTGATGGCGCTCGCTGCCACAGAAGCCCCACAGTATAACACCACACACCTTTATTTGAGTGCTTCTCCCCCAGTGCACAACTCAACAAGGGCTCCAGTCTCTGTACCATCCAGGCCCCTTGTACATAGGAGGGTCACTCCTAGGTTCTGAACTCCAGCCTCTGGTGAAGGGAGGCCAGCAGGCACCAGGGGGCAGTTCCATCAGCCATTCCTACGGAAATGCAGGTCTTGGAGCTGTAAGTGGGCCTGAGGGGTTAATCCTCAGTCTGTAGGACCTGGTAAAGAGCATGCTTCTGAGTCCTGGTATTGACTGAACTCAGCCACATGCCAGTGCTGAGTTCTGCCCACTCTAGTTCAGAAACTTCCTGGTGTATCCAGAGCATCAGAAACACCAAGGGAGGGAGACAGGGCAGGGGCTGTGTCCCTACTGTCCAACGAGGAAGCAGGATCACAGAGAAAATCCAGGATTAGACCCAAATCCTGTGACCACCTACTACATCACCCCTTTTTAGGCTTCCCCAGCATGGCCTGGCCCCCAAACACCCAGTGTGCATGCTAGTTGTCTGTGACTACAAAACTGTACCCAGAACTGCCCTCTGCCTTCCCTTGCCACCACCCCACACTCCTTGCTCCTGGCCACCTCTCTGCTCTGGTGCCCAAGCAGCAAAAGAGGGAGTGGGTTCAGCCACTCACCTGTGTCCCCATCCCAGCTCTTCAGTGCGTGGCTGAAGCTGGAAGAGACCCTGTAGGTTAGAGCTTGGGGGAAGGAGGGTGGGAACAGACAGGTTCAAGGTCCAGTCATCCCCCGCTATCCTCACCTACCCCCTTGTCTCCTGCATTCATTCTCAACTCTCAGCTTCAACCAGTCCAGCTCCAAAGATGGGGTTCTATCTGCCCACCCATGGCAAGGTATAGGGAGCAGCTGTCCACAGACCCCCACCTTTGACTTCCAGCCGGCAGTCCACAGAGGCCTCCCCTAACACGTTGATGGCCTTGCAGGTGTAGACCCCAGCATCAAAGGGGCTGGTCTTCCGAATCTCCAGGGTGCAGATCCCTTGCTCAGAAACAGCACGGTACTTGGGGTCTCCCTGGAGGTCCATCTTATTTTTCATCCAGATGATCTTGGGCTGGAGGCATGGAGGAAAGAGGAATGGCCAGGAAAGGATGTGGGCTGGGACCAGCTCTCAGGGGCTGTCCTCAACCCTGCTGCCCACCTCTCCGTGCAGGTCCATGGCCTCTCACCTTGGGCGATGCTCGGACGCTACAGAACAGCTGAGTGCTGTAGCCAGGGGTAGAGGTGTGGTCAGCCAGGGGCTGGGTAAATGAGGGGGCTTCTGAAAAGTCTCGCTCTATAAACCCTCGAGGTTTGGCGGTAATTTCTGGGTTCAGGGGAGAATTGGAAGTTACAGGAGTGGAGAAGGCTTCGGAAGACTCACCACAACCTCCATCTTTGGGAAACCCTGCCCAGTCACTGTGTGGAAACTTGGAGAGTGTCAGAGCCAAGGGCTGCCAAGCAGAGCTGAGGCAGGTTGAGAGGTGAGCAGAGAAGAGTGGGCAGGAAAACCAGGGCGTGTGGCAGAAGGCGAAGACACCATGGGAACCTGACTGGCTTTCCTTTTTTAAAGAAAAAACTTCTTAACTGCCATTCTACTCAAGATGATGTAAAAGAGTGAAGCTTCCAGAGCCCACGGGGACCAAGGGAGATGCAGGGCCTGACGCATGTGGGGAACAGGAGGCAGCCTGGCTTTTAAAAGGGTCAGGTGCCTGCTGGAGACAGTAAACACCTCGTCTCTCTTGTCCGTCTCTGCGGTGTTCTCTTTGGGAGGGAGGCCTGGCTTTAAGACGCCCTGTTACGCACCTACATGCTTTCCTTAAGGGTGGCTTGGTAGCTTTCTGGAGCCACCGCAAGTGAGACTCAATGACAGACCTTGGGTGACCTGGCAGCCATACGTATCTTTCTGATCAGCACACCACCTCCAGGGTGCATCCCTCATTCGCACGGCTTTGCTCGGATGCTTGTTAAAATCAAGCAGCCACGTGGCTCTTTTACAGTCACTGTCAGCACATGTGCGTTCGCACACTCGCGTGCACACACACTCACAGAGCTGTGGAGTGGGAGGAGGAGAGGGTAGCCAATGCTCCAGGGAGGAAGAAGTGTGATAGACCTACTCGTCTTCTGGATGTGAGCCAGCTCCTTGGTGGTGGTGGCCGAGTCGCTGAGGCCACACAGGTTTTCCGAGAAGACCCGGAAGGAGTAGGAGTTGCCAATGATGAGGTCAGAGATGGTGCAGGTGGTGGGGTGGTAGCGCTCCAGGACCGTGAACCATTGCTGCGGGCATCTTGGCTGAATCACTCTCAGCTCTTCCTCTGCTGCTCACCCCAGGCTCCCTCAGAGGAGCTTCTTTCATGCCCCAGCTCTGGGGGACTGAGGGGCTTGGGAAGTGGGAGAAGGGGCTCCTGGGCCCCTCCGATGAGCTCTCTGGCCCATGGGATTTTACAGCCTCGCTATTGAACGTGTGGCTGGAGACATGCAACCTCATATCACGTGGGCACGTCTAGGCATGCAGGCTCCAGCCCCCAGCCCCAGCCTGAGTCAGAATTCCAGGTGAGTCCTAAGCATAATAAGATAGTTCTAGAGGAGCCCATTGCAGCCCACCTTGCAGGCCTGAGGAGGACACTGAGGTAGAGAGAGCGCAAAGGCTTGCCCAAGGTCATAGTGGCTCAGTTAGCAGTAGTTGGACTGGACCTCTTAGTAGAATGAGCCTTTCTGGCCTTGACCACTTCCTTCCCACCCCCACTGCGCCCCAGGCAGCCTCACCCCTGTCTTTTTGTCTGCCTTTTGCACAGTGTAGCCCAGGAGCTCTGTGTTGCCTGTGTCCTGGGGTGGAGTCCACTCGAGGGCAGCATTGCAACCCCAGACATCCAGGATCTTGATACTGCTGGGGGGCCCAGGCTTCTCTGTAGGACCAGAGTGAGGAAGGAAGTAAGGGGAGGCTGGCCTGCCACAAAGTCCCCAAGACTTGGTCCTTGCCATGCTCCCTTGGCCCACACCCACCCATCGTCAGCTCATAGACACAGGCTCTGAACGAGGCAGCCCTTTCTCCCCTGGCCTTGTACCAATCACCAGGATGTCAATGGTGGCTTTGGTTTCCCGGCCTTCCAGCCGTAAGGTGAGCTCGTAGCGGCCAGAGTCGGAGCGCTGGGCTGAGCGGATGAAAAGGATGGTGTCCTGGTCCCCACTGCGCACATTGACTCTCTGGCTGTCCAGGGCGTTGCCATTGTGGGTCCAAGAGGCCTGTGGCTTGGGCTTCCCCTGACAGAGAAGGACCCTTAGGGTGGGTGAGGCAGGTGGTGGCACCCTACATTCATGCCACTCTAGGGGAATCCTGCCCTGTTGTCCCCTCTCAAGAGGGGCCACAGAACTGGAGCCAGAGCCTTGTCCCCCGGTGTCCACCTGCCTGTCCACAGGCTGGAGTTATGTGCACAGCTGGGAGGATGAGGCCATCTCCCACGGGGATCCCTGAATCATCAAGCACACCTACCTGGAAGGGGATTTGCAGGTTGATGGGCTGTCCCACCAAGCGGATGTAGGTCTGACGAAGGTGGCGAGGGACACGAATCTTGGGGGCCTCTGCACCAGAGTGAGAGTCAAGGATTAGCTCAGCGGTGGGGTGGCGGGGTGGAG
Source organism: Zapus hudsonius (assembly GCA_004024765.1). Taxonomy (NCBI): domain Eukaryota; kingdom Metazoa; phylum Chordata; class Mammalia; order Rodentia; family Dipodidae; genus Zapus; species Zapus hudsonius. Next base: position 13,311 of record PVHP010015908.1, on the reverse strand, counting down.
GTTCTGAGGCGGGAGAAGAGGGAGACAGCGAGCAGGGCTCTGGCCTGGCAGAGATGGCTTGCCCTTGGGTGGGTTTCCACTGCCCTGCTCTCCCTCCTCTCTGGAGGGCAAAGCTCGAATCTGAGATGGAGGGGCACAAATCCCCTAAGGCCCTCGGGGAGCTGAGAGTTGAGAGGTTCCAGAGAGGTCAGGGCCTTCATGGTGCGAACTGGTTGGCATCCCTGGCACTCCCTTAGCGCCTTGACCCTGCCAGACTGGGATTTGCCCTGCTGCGGCCCAGGCATTCTCAAGCTCCAGATGGGCCCAGCTGGCTCTCTGTCGCCCCCTGGAGGGAGGCAGGTGATGCACCTGTCAGCCCGTGCCCAGGGATGGAAGCATCTGCTCTCCTCCAGCCCATGAGCTCCCGGTCTAACTGGGAGGCTAACTCAATGAGGCTACAGCAGGTATGCCTCTCCTGCCAGCCTTCCCAGCCCTCCATTTCATGGTGGCAAGTCCTTCCTGAAGTCTCATGTCAGCCATCTTCCTGACCAGTGTCTAATCAGGTGCCACTGGACATTCCCAGGGAAGCTGTAGCAGCCACTGTCCCTGTCCTTGTCCCTGGGGGATGGTTGAGCCTCCTCAGCAGCAAACAGGTGGCAGCAGTTGGTCAGTGGAGCGGAGGGAGGAGGCGAGTGAAAGGAACACTGTGTCTCCAAGGATTAGCTGAGCAGGCACTTGGCTTGGGAGCATCAGGCTTGGAATACTCCAGGAGGTCAGGAATGCCTGGCAGCTCCAGGTGGCTGAGAAGGGACAGCTGAGCAGCTAAGGATCCTGAACAAGGCCCCCATCCTGCCCTGCCCAGACCATGAGAAGTCTGGCTACTCCCCACTTGTTTATGGCCTACACCCCTTTTCTCTCCAGGAAATCCCCTTCTCTCTGGCCAAAGGAATTTTAATGGAGAGGTGGGTGTCCAGTTTGGCTTGTCCTTCAACTCTGGGCCTTGAAGGCATCTTAGAGTCTAGGCTTCTTGGGGCCCCATGTGGAAAGCCTGGGACTCTCCCAACCTGAAGGGCTTCCTGACACTTCCATGATAGAGTCAGTACAAACATCTTGCAGCTACCGTGTGGAGACATTTCATCCAGACTCAAGGCTGGCAATGTCCTGGGGCTTTGAAGACCACCACAGCAGATGTCTAGTTTAGCATCCTGGTGGTCAGGAATGGCCCTGTGTGGACTTCAGAATCTGGACTACAACTAGAAGGCTGGGTGAGTTTCTGGGCCCCTTAGAATCTGCTTGGTTTGGACAAGCCATGACGGTTTGTGGTTTCAGTCCTCAATGCTGTGTATTTCCTTAAATACAAACTTGACCCCTGCTGTGCTCACTTCCTAGATGCCTTGTCTAGGACTACAGGGCTCTGCCTTCAGCCTCTATAGCAACCATCTGTCCTCCAGTGGAGGAACAAGAAGGAAGATGGAGAAGGCCTCAGACCACCTGCTTGCCTGTGTCTCTCTTCACCCTGGGGCTCTACACTGTCCCCAGAGACCTGACATCAGGCCAAATGACTCATTGCCATTAACAGTCTGAAACCTGATCAGCTCTGGGAGGGGAGTGAGGGTAGAACTAAGCCTAATGCACCCTGCAAATAGAAATATTAGCAACAGGGGCAGCAGCTGATCCCTAGGTCCCCAGAGAGGCACTACCCTTTGGGGATGGAGAGTCCTTCATGGGCCTTTCGTAGACCCCCTTCAGGATAGGGATGGGCAAACAGGTTTTCTCTGTGGTCCATAACCTACGGAGAGCCTGGAACCCAGCCTTTAGGATATCCATGGCTGCTGGAGGGATTAAGATCAGGAAGAAAGAAGAACAGATGGTCTCTTAGTTTGGGAGCCCAGGACAGGTGAGCCAAGGAACCTGAGCGCTCATCTCTGGGCAGCAGGAAGGCCCTGATGCCTGGGAGTTGGACCACTTAGGGAAGTGGCTTCTTTGACCTCCAGAGGCACCTGGTTGCTGAGGACCCTGAAACTTTCTGAAGGCAAGACACAATCCATTGTAGCTTGTGCATGGGAGTGTGGTGTGTGGGAAATGACTGCCTGGGTCCCATGGCCTGTGGCTCCAGTTTTCCCATTCCTTGGGGACAGAAAGCAGGAGGTGACGAAGGGCTTACCAATGGTCTCCTGGATGTGGATAGGCTTGTCTAGCACAGCTGGTGGACCGGCCCCTGCAGAGCTTACTGCAGTCACACGCAGGAAGAACTTGTCTCCCAGAGCCAGGTTCCGCACTGTCTGCTGGGTCACCATGATGGGCTGGACATTCACAGGCACCCACTCTGAGGCTGAAGACAGTGGAGATCATGTGAGGCCCTGGTGACATGGCTAGGGTCTCCCTTCTCACCAGGGTTTTTCCTCTCCATAGTGACCTGTGGAAGTCTCTGGGGGGCTTGTTTCCCCCTTGTTCCCTTTCCTAAAGACAACTGCGGTTAGAGATCCTGGATGGTGATCAGAGATGGAATAGCAGGGGGTTAAGTACATCCAGAAAATCACACCCAGCAAGGAAGGGGCAGACTGAACTTACACACACACACACACACACACACACACACACACACACACACACACAGAGAGAGACACTCAAAAAGTCACATACAGCAACGTAGGGGAAATAGCCAGACTGAAGCTGACTCTCATGGAGTTGGGCAGTGGTAGACCCTCCCCCATCCCCTAGTGCTCCTTGCTGTCTCTTTACGGTCCCCTCTCTAGCTCCCTACTTTCCACCTCCTGCATTATTCTCTCCAAGAAGAGTCCTCTGTCACTTGTCACCGACTCCTTGTCTCATCAGACCAATGCCCAGGGTCCCCTACCCTCTGCCACTCAGAGGCTCTCTTGAGCTAGAAGATCAGAGGGGTCCTGATATCAGTGGGCACCCCTGTGCTGTTAGAAGTCCCAAGCAAGAGGTGGTGGCTGCCCAGTTAAGGAGACCACTGCTTGCACCCACAATCTCTGCATCTCCCAGATTGTCCCATCTGCCAGGCTGCCCACCTAGCCACTCACAGCTGGGCAGAAGTGGCTCTGAGCCTGGCGCTCACCTCCCTCTCGGCAGAACTCCAGCACATAGCCTTGGATCCCCAGCTTTCCCAGTTTCTCCGGGGGCTCCCAGCTTACAGTCAAGGAGCTGGGGCTCACATCTTCCACAGTCAGCTTCAGTGGGGCACTAGGGACATCTGAGGAGAAGTCACAGTGAGATGAGACCCCCTCTCTGTACATCTGCCTCCCCCCACCCCCGCACCCCTGCCCCACCTCTGGTCACCTTCACTAGGAGGTGCAGGCTTAGTGGCTGCAGGGGTTGCTGGGGCTGCGGAGCTCAATGCCTCAGAGCCAGGCTTCTGTGGCTCTGGAGCCTGCTCTTGCCCAGGGGACTCTGATGTTGCCACTTCTCCAGAAGGTTCTGTGATGGGCACCTTGGCAGGTGTTGTCTCCTCTGGACCAGAGACAGGGGCCTCGGAAGTGGCTTTTCCTGTCATTGCTGGGCTAGCCGGAGGGGTCAGGCTGGAGTGTGCAGGGGTCAGTGGTAGAGGATCTGAACCTCTGGGGTGCCTGGGCCACCTAGGTCCAGGCTTATATAGTCAGTGGCTGCCCCACCCCCAGAGAATCATTCTCAGCTGTGGGGTCAGGTCAGGCAGGGGGAGGGGGAGGCACCCAGGCCAGGAATAGCTTTGGGAGAGGAACTGCAATACTGCAATACAGTAATAGCCCCTTGAGGAGTGCACTATCTCGCCATCACCCTGGATGGACTTTGTAGCCAAGGGTGCTGGTGCCCAGATGAGGGAGGGCACAGATGGGTGAGCTGAGACATCACTGGGGTCTGTGCCAGGAGTTGGGGCAATGGGAGGAAGCTGCCATCTGGAGAAAGAGACGAAGCCAGTTTTGTGAGTCTGGCCGCTGTGGGGTCCCTTTGGGCCCAAGTCACCTCAGAGTTGGGCCTGGGGCTGAGATGGCCTGAACCACCTTTCCCCGTGAACACTTTCAGCTTTGCTGTTAAGGTCCAGCTCACCCTGGCCCTCACAATCCTTGGGGTCTCTTACGGGTGCTGTGTGAGACTCAGGGCCCTAGAGAGGCAGGAAATTGAGGCGCTCAAGAGGGGTCAGGCCATAGGAAGGTACTCTGGCAGTGGGTCTCATGAAAGGAGACAGCTTTAGTCAGTTCTCAGCTACTCTAACATCACGTCACAGGCTGGGTGAATTGTAAACAATAGAATTGTATTTCTCATTGTTCTAGAGTTGAGAAGTCCAAGTGCATGGTACCTGCGTCCAGGGAGGAGCTTTGTGTTGTGTCAGAACATGGAAGAAGGGCAGGCAAGATAAAGAAGACACTGCACTGAACTCCTCCTTTCTAAGAGAGACCTCCCCTTGCGATAACTAACTTATTCTGGAGAGAAGAGTTCCGTGGCCTTCACACGTCTTTAAATGTGGGGAAAACAGCTGTCCCTCAACAGTGGGTGGATAAACAACCGAGGGGCATTGATGCAACTTTAAAGCAGGAAATAAACAAATAGCCACACAATGTGGCTGATCTTACAGACCTTAATGATGTGTTAGAGGAGCAAAGCTCCTTGTCATCTCGTCCCTGAAATCCAAACCCTCATCTTTAAGGTCTATCCATAGGTGGTAAACCCCAAAACGTCAAGGTTAGCACAAAATGATGGCTTCTGGGGACAGGAATGTGTGTGATTATCAAGGCTTCAAGGTATCATTGAGGTTTCATTTTTACATTTAATACATAGTAGATATTTATTTATTTATTTCAAGGTAGGGTCTCTCTCTAGCCCAGGTTGACCTGGAATTCACAATGTAGTTTCAGAGTGGCCTTGAACTCATGGCAGTCCTCCTACCTCTGCCTCTCGAAAGCTGGGATTAAAGGCGTGCACCATCACACCCGGCTCACAGTAGCTCTTTAAATTAAGTAAGTCTTCCTTATGTACTCTTTAGCATGTATGGTATACCCCACAATGTAGAAGGAAGTGAACATGTGATTTATTCAGTACTCTCAACAGTATTCAAGCTCTCCCCATTCCTGAGGACAGGGGCCCAGGAGTGTAGCTGCTTCTCTACCCTGGCTGTCATTGTGGGGAGTGACAGAGGAGGGCCTGAAGAGCCTCTGGGTGCAGCCCTGTTTGGGTGTCCATGTCCTCTGCCAGCTGATTCAGTGTCGGGCATGGCAGGGAACAGGCCCTGGAGACCCGATCTTCACCCTGACCTCTGACTGTGCAGCTATAAGTGAATGTGACTAACCAGGCAGGACCCTGAGTCAGCCTGAGAACCTGCCCCAAGTTGGGGGAAGGGCCCTAGGGGCCAGGGGTCAGCTGCCTAGGAGAGCTCACAGGCCTGGGGTTTCAGAGACCTTGTGTGGCAGGATAAGCATTGGGCAGGGATCAGGAACTGTTTGGTCCAGCGTGACATGCCGGGTACCTTGTACCCTCAAGACTGGCAAAGCTCCTTACCTCTTACCAGAGTTGTGACCTTGGAATTAGCTGCATGTGCCTGGCTCAGATTTCAGGGCAGCAGAAAGGTATTCCCTTACCCATGCTGCATGCCAGAGTCACAGACTCAGATGATCCCAACATCAGAGAACACACAGATACGTTCTCAGTGGGTTAGAATGCATCTTATCTGGACTGTGTGTGGGCCAACACATGTCTGGGCTCCTGGAAATCCACAGGAGCCTGGTCTAAGCATCTCCACCACAGAAAGGCTGGAAAACTGGCTGATCTTCTGAGCCCAGTCGTGTTCCAGCCACCCTCCACTCCTGCCTCAGGCCAGCTTAAGCAGGGGTGCTTTGATCTCCTCATGGGCTGGGGGAAGATATGAAGGGGAAGTAAGCCCAAGGACAGGAGCTGGGGACAAGGGCAGCGCGAATGGCTGACAGATTTCAACCCAGCAGTGGGATTGGCTACCCCTAAAATAATGAGTTGTGGGTCATGGGGAGTATGGGACGGCAATTGTCAAAAGCCCTGCAGAGACCTCAGTCCTGGGTAGCAGGGAGGACACTGGCTTCCCTGCTGGATCTAAGGGCCTAGACTTTAGGGTGGTCAACACCAATCCTGTGGTGTGCTCCACCACCTTCTAGAGGGTTGGGAGAGATGAAGTGTTCTTCCCAAGGCTCTAGTCTACGGCCATACCACCCTGAACGCCCCCGATCTCGTCTGATCTTGGAAGCTAAGCAGGGTCGGGCCTGGTTAGTACTTGGATGAGCTCTGGTAACCTTCAAGAAATAAAAACAGTCTCGCATCATTATGTTATAACAAATATAATTTCCAAACTAACTTGGAAAACTGGGTGATAATGACCATAGCATTGGGAAGGCCCTCAGCCATTCTTGGGTGAAATCTAAGCCTTTACTCAATCTGAGGATGTTGCCTTCCATTGAGACCCCTGGGATCCAGCACATGGTATAGTGGATTCACTTTTGTAAACCATGGCCCAGGGTCCATGCCCACCATGATAACACTGATGTAAGTGTGAGACACTCTTAAGCTCTTGTACTTTATTGAACAGCTGTGGAGTTAGGAAAGGGAAGTGGGATAGAGACAAGATTATGTTTCTAAGTGAAGGCTTCAAGTTGGGCTTTGCAGAGGGTATAATTAGTATGGCCACTGCATCTTGTACGATGTTTACTGACTTGGTCATACAACTTGCCAAAATGCTGTCCTTTGTTCAGGAGGGCTGGGGTATAGCCGTTGACATTCCTGGGGCTCTGCAGTCTGAGCACTGCCATTCCCCAACAGGAATGGACTGGTCCTGTGTCTCACACTCTGTGGGGCCCCAGGCCCACACTGACCCCAGCCCCACCCTGCCTCTTTGGCCCCCAGGACTAATATGGGGACCCTTTGCTCAGTTTCCAAGGGAGGGAAACTGAGGCTCCATCAGGGATCTTAGCATAAAGGAGCCAGAAGCACTGTGGAGGCAAGCATGGGGTTAAGCCGCAGCGAACGCCTCCTTGATGGCATTGGTGAGTGGGAAGCGTAGGTTCTGGCCACAGAAGGAGCCCCGGAAGTCATCCAAATCCAGGGCCCACACCATGGCACCTGCCAGCTGCTTGTTTTTCAGGTACCGCACCTGGTGGAGGAAGTTCAGGGTAGGAAGGGCAGGATTCCCTGGGCCAGGTATATATGGGGGACTGTGCACTGGAGTCCTTTCCAAGGGGAAGGAATGGAGGATACCTGAGACCCTCCCACACACACCCAGATCAGCCCTAGGACCAAATCTGGATACTTAGAGAGGGGGTCTTCTCTCTCTTTTAAGCCTGGGGTGTAGCTTTGGGAAAGCTCACCTACCTTGTTTTTGACACTCTCCTGGTCATCGTACCCCACCCACTGGTTGCCCTTGGTGGCATAAGGCACCTGCTGGCCAAGGATTCTATGGACTTTGGCTCCATGGAGGAAGTCACAGATCTGAGCAGAGAACAGGACAGGGATGGTGCGTGAGATCTGTCACACATGCAAGTCAAACTGTCGCCTTTCTCTCATCCTGTCTGGGCTCCTGGACCTTCACAGGAGCCTGGTAGAAGCACCTCCATCTCAAACAGGCTGGAAAGCTGGGGGGGGGGGTGTTCTGAGGCTGCATGCAAATTTATGAAAAAACACATACAAATTCTGCTGCAGGTTCCTCCATCTGTGAGAAAGGGGGGGCTGACACTGAGGGGTGCCCCAAGGCCACTCAGGAAAGCAGAAGCTAGATGATGTTCAAACCCAGCCTCTTGGTCACTGCTTTTTTTTCCCCCAGGCTGTAACAAAGACTAGCTCTAGAGCCAGAGGAATATTCTGGAAGCTTGATGGTACAGACTCATGGGCCTGCACCTGCTGGAAATCTTCAGTAGCAAACAGCATGACCTCCTCCTCCTTCTCCAAAAATGTTTGGCCGTGCTCTTCACTCCCCTGATCCTTGCTTCCTGGTCCCCTGCTAGTAAGCTCTCCACCTTCCCCGGGGAAAGGGGAGGATTTTTTCTTTTTTGTAGGTACATTTTCCTGCCTGCTTTCTACATGTTGGGTTTTTTTTTTCTTGTCTCGCTACATGTGTGATCTCTCTTAAAGCTCTGACTCTTTGACTATCTTGTTTTTCAAACACTTAAAAATATTTTTATTTATTAATTTACAAGCAGAGACATAGAAGAGAGACAGACAGACAGGATGGGTCCCCCAGGGGGTCCAAATGCTGCAGATGGACTCCAGATCTCTGCACCACTTTGTGCATCTGGACTTACTTGGGGACTAGAGAATCAAACTCTGGTTGTTGGGCTTTGTAGGCAAGCACCTTAGCTACTGAGCCATCTCTCCAGCCTCCTCTTTACTACCTCTTAATCCTCTCCAACCCCTTATATGAGGGGGATATTTTGATTTGGGCTCTAATGCTTTGCCTTCCAGATTTGTGTGTGTGTGTGTGTGTGTGTGTGTGTGTGTGTGTGTGTGTGTGTGTGTGTGTCCAGACATTTCCCTATGTGAGGGAGACTCTCTGTTTTCCTTCCCCCTTCCCAGCTAGGCTGGGGACCTTCAGCTTGCCTTCCATCTGGATCCTAACTCTCCCTAAAATAAGCCTCATAATTCATAATTTAAAAAAAAGGTTAGGTCAATTGAACATTTTTATTCCCAAAGGAGAAAAAGTGAGGGGCTCCTTTCCTTTCCTGGGATGGCTGGTGATGCTGGGGGACTCTTAGTTTCTCCACCAACATCATTACCTCATAGTAGGCGAGGGTTCCTCCCTCCTTGGTGAATCGGCCTGGTAATCCTGGTCCCGAGGCTGGGGCTCCAATCTTCGTCTCAGAAGATGCCAAAGTGAAGGTCTTCCCAAAGGTGGGGATGCCCATCACCAGCTTGCTGGCTGGGGCCCCCAGCCTCAGAATGTATCCCACCGCATAGTCCTGGGGCAGGGCAGAAACAGTGGGAGCAGTTAGCTGGGCTGGTGGCTTGCAGATACAGAGTGCCATACAATTAATCTGCTGCATTGACAATGCTGTGACAGGTACACAGTGCAGCAGGGACTCCCCAGCCCTCTGGGAACTGATAATGCCAGGTAAAAGTGATTTGTAAAGGTTCCTTCTTGAAAAGCTGCTTTTAAGCATAGGGAAAACTCATTATTGTGTGGCAGGAGTGGAAATTGTGTCGCTGGCTCAGGGTTGCATGACAAGCCAATGGCAGGTTGAGGCTCAACTCCCACATCTAAGTCCTCAAGCCCTCTCCATTCTGCTCCTTCCTGCGTTCACTCAGCCCAGCCTGCAGAGCCATGGAGAATGCATGTGATGGGCCTCAGTTTCCTCATCTGTGAAATGGAGATCATAACTCATCTTGCTGGAGTGGACTGAAGAAGAAAAAGGTGGCTGTGTGCACTGGCAGGGGATAGGGCTTTGTGACCCCCTCACATGCTCCCTTCTTCCAAGCACCCACCACATTGCTGAATCTGTCAGAACTAATGGCCTCCTGGCTTCGGAAGAGAGGGCTGTGATGTCCTGTGGTCTGGCGCCAGGCTCCATGAAAATCATAGGTCATAAGGCTGATAAAATCCAGGTGCCTGAGAGAAAGGAGATGGAGGAGAGGCGGGAAATTAGAAACGCTCTTGCTTCACATCCAAGGCGCAGCGGGATTCGGGAAGCAGACAGTGAAGCAGGCCACTGCTGGCCCAGTAGCTTGAGTGAGCCCTGTGCTGGCTGTTAGCCTCAGACTCTGGCTGCTGTGGTGCCCTCAGTGAACATGAGCCGCTCAGCTAGGCTCCCAGCAGAGAGCTGGTCTCTCCCTCAACCACAGCCCTCCGTTCCTGCCATGCTTGTCTTGTTGCAAGTTGTTGCAGGTTAAACGTAGTATGGACTGGAGAGATGGCTCAGAGGTTAAAGGTGCTTGATCGCAAAGCCTGAAAGCCTAGTATTGAGTCCCCAGTACCCACATAAAGCCAGATACATACATACACACACACACACACACACACACACACAGAGAGAGAGAGAGAGAGAGAGAGAGAGAGAGAGAGAGAGAGAGTTCTCTCTCTCTCCTTGCATATAAACCATCAATTTAATAAAGTAGCACAGGCAGCCATGTTGGCAAGAATCAGGGCCAAAGGCTGGCTCAGCCTAAGACACACCCGAGGAGAGGGGATGTTCCACAGTGCCAAGGTGAGGGGGGGCTGCAGGCTGAAGGAGTGTGAGCTTTGGAGATTCAAAACAAGTGGTAGGCAGTTCCACCGCTCCCCTCTCTGCCCAAGTGATTGGTTTAAGCACTGAGACTAACGAAGCTCTTAAGTTACTAAAGGAGGTTTGAAAGACACCTGAGCATCACTGTTCCTGACTCCTGGGTTTTCCAAGGTCCTGCCTGTGTCCTTGGGAGAGACCCTGCATGGTTGTGGGCTGCTCTTGTGTAAGGAGAAGGGGCTGGGCAACAGGAAAGGGGGCTGGGATGCTAAGGCAGGGAAGGGGAAGAGGGGTCTGTGGTGGAGGGGAGACTCACTGAGATATATGGGCAATGTCATAGCCACTGTCGAGGGTGATCTTCCCTGCTGACACAGCTGCGCTGAGCAGGAGCTGCTCTGTTCCTGGCTGGACTTCCTTTAGGAATTCGGCTTTCAGTTCCTGGGTGGGAGATAGGCAGGTGAGGAAAGGGGGCCCAGATGGTACGAGAGAGAGGCTTTTGTAGGGAGTCCAAGGTCTCTGGGTGTCTTGCTGACCTTCCCGATCTGTTGTGATTCCCAACTTGTGTGTGTGTGGGGGGGGAGGGGGTCAATGGAAACGATAAAATGGTCCAACACTGGTCACCACTCTTAGGACATCTCATCCTTTTACTAAAATGTGATTTCGGCCAATACTCAGTGACTCCCTGTCTTGGAGGGATAGTCACACAGTTTGCACTTTGTTCTAGCTGGTACATGAAGTCACAAGGTCAAAGAGATCATGTGGTAACATGAATTGGTTTGCGTTGTTTCTCTGCCCCTAGAACTGGAGATGCTTGCCACAGTGCATGCTGGACACGACTGGCTCAATTTGGGATTAAACAGTGGACAAGAGACACTCAACTAGGTGGACAGTGTGGGGTACCCTGCTTAGTCATGGCTTTCTCCCTCTTACAGGGTGATGCTTCCTTGCTGGATCCCTATGCACGGGCAGGGGCCTTGTGCCAGGCAGAAGAAACCCTCATGCCCTTCCTTGGGAGCTTATTGGTTGAAGAGAGTTTCTGACCTAACCCATAGGCTGGTGCCTGCCTCCCCTGCCCCACCCCCCGCCCAGCACCTTGATCAAGGTGGTGAGATGCCGCTTGTCTCTCTGTCCAGGGTAGAGCCAGGCGAGGTCCAGCCCATCAAAGCCGTGGGCCCGCAGAAACGGAGGCACTGACCTGATGAAAGCCCTGCGCCTCTGGGAGTTGGAGGCTATCCTGGAAAACCTAGAACAAAATTACCCCAGTGTGCTCAGCACCTATCTGCTGGCAAGCCTGGTTCATCATGGAGTTTCCAGGGTCTGTGAGCAGAGGGCCTGAGCCACCAGCTCTGTGGGGGACATCAGCTCAGGAACTAGGGCATTGCTGGTGTTTAAGACTAGGTAGCCATTTTGAACAAGTTACAACCTGACTCAGTTTTCTCATCTGTAAAATGAAATAATTGTATTATTTTCTGGGGCTTTTGAGAGGACAGCAGGTGACAGGTGGAAAGGGTGAGGTTTCTCTTTTTCCTTTTTTTCTTTTTCTTTCCTTTTTTTCTTTCTCTCCTTTTCTCTCTCCTCTCTCTCCTCTCTCTCTCTCTCTCTCTCTCTCTCTCTCTCTCTTCCTTCCTTGATGCCTTTCTTTCCTTCTTCTTTGACAGTACTGAGGATGAAACTCAGAGCCTGGTGCACGCTAGGCAAGTGATCCACCACTGAGCTGTGCCTCCAGCCCCCTGGGAAAGGGTATTACAGCTACTGAAGCCCCTCTTCCATCCCTGCTCCAGCTCTGCCTCCTCCCAGGAGTCCTCTTAGAGTTTGAAGCCTGTCATTCCCCGTTGGTTTCCATACATCCCTCCCAGCTCTATGGCAGTAGCTCTGGAAGTTCTTTGTTTCCAGACCAACAGTGCAGTAAAAGGAACATTGCAGAAGTGAGATGTGGTGTACAGCTAGTGCTGTAATCCCAGCACTCAGAGGCTGAGGCAGGATTGTTGAGAGTTTGAGGGCAGCCTGGACAATTTAGCAGGGCATTGTCTCAAAACAAACACACTTTCAAATGCTGTGTGCTCTTGGGAAATCCCTCTCCTTCCTGGGCTCTGGTTTCTTGAACATATGTAAGGCAGGCCCCTGGCCATCTCTTAGGACTGTGCTTAGGCAGTTGAGAGTCACAGAGGCCCCCAACGGTGGTGGTCAGAGCCACATCTCCTCACTCCCCATCCTCCAACCTGCCCTGCAATGATTTACCTTTCAGAGCCAAAGTTCCATCCTCCAACAGACAGGAGCGTCTTCAGGTTGGGGTTTCTGTGGAGCAGGGTGGCAGGAGAACAGGGTTGGAGTGAGACCATGTGCATGTCTGTAGGCTCCTGGGGGGGGAGCTTAATTAGGTTCCCACTCCTGATACTGGTGTTTTAGAGGGTGCAGATTCCCTGGTGGTGACCGGAGGTCTCCATAGTGCCAAAAGAAGCCAGAGAACGAATGACAAAGTAAGCTCACAAGTTGGTTCTGTCCTCCCAGGAGAGACACCACAGGTGGAGAGGCCCCTTTCCTGGGCAGTCAGGGGTGCCTCCTGCTATCTGCTGGTCACCACCTGAATACCACCCATCACTACTTAGCACCTCCTCCCCCTGATGCCAGGTCCTTTGTTGGATGTCTACCTAGAGGAGGGCCCTTCTTCCTCTGGACAGAGCTGTCCCACCATAGGTGGAGCCCAGCCTCCCCTCCTTCCCCCCTTATCCTGGCCCCCCTGTGGCCCAACCTGGTTTTGAGTTCATTCAACATGCCATAGAGTGTCACATCATTCCACTCCCATGTGTCAATTTCATTGTTGCTGATGTTGGCAAAGCTGTAGATGATGTGGGTGCAGAGGAAGGGGTTGATGGAGTCTGGGAAGCAGCTGCCATCGCCTTCCCTGTACTGGGACCAGTTGGTGTAATAGCAGACCAGCTTGTATGTAGAGCCTGAAGGAGAAATCTGGGGTGGGATCTAGCACCCGTGAGGTGTGGGGTGTAGGTGGGAGACGTGGGGACAGAGCTGTGAGCAAAATGAAGATTCTCAAATGAAAGGAGTTGACTCAGCCTCCCCTGCCTCCAAGAATCACCCTGTCTGATAAAAATAAGTCTCTTCAAAAATATTTAGAGCGCTTGAGAGACTGCTCAATGGTTAAGGTACTTGCCTG
>PVHP010015907.1:0-36692 GCA_004024765.1 Zapus hudsonius | reverse complement strand
CTGATAAAAAGCAGTCTTTCCAAATAATAAATTAGTTCCATCAAAGCTGCCAAGGGCACAGGCGCCTCTAGGACGGACATCTCCTGCGCTCCACAGCTCCACAGCTCGGGCTGGGCTGGTCACTGATCCCCCTTCCTGGCCCCAGCCCAGGCTCAGTGAACAGCAGGCCAGCAGGGAACATGGGAGAAGAGTCCCATGTCCTCCTTTCCTCCAGACCTACTGTGTGTGCTTTGATCCGGATTGAAGGTGTTTATTCAGCCCTAGGGATGCCTATTAGATCACAATCACTATTCCTTGAACAGGATGGATATTAGAAGTACCTCACACCCCCTGCAGCTCCTTCTGACCCCTGGTACAGAGAGAGAAACACTGCCAGCCTGCGTGTGACAGCAGCACCAGATAATGCTCTGATTTATGACTGACACACTCATAATCTGAGTCACATACTCTCTGTAGCAAGGTCTTTTCTCCAGTTAGAGACCCCTCTCCTTAAAAGAGTATAAAAGTGAGCTGGAGAGATGGATCAGCGGTTAAGGCACTTGCCTGCAAAGAATAGTGACCTGGGTTCAATTCCCCAGGACCCACGTAAAGCCAGATGTATAAAGTGACACTTGCATCTGGAGTTCATTTGCAGCAGCTGAAGGCCCTGGTGCATCCATTCTCTCTGTCTGTCTCTCTTCTGTCTCTCTTTGCTTGCAAAGAGATAATAAAAAATTAAAGATTATAAAAGAAATTTCTTTTTCGGAGAGCTTCTGCCTTTGAATCTCCCATCACAGAGCGAGTATTAATAAAAGAATTGCACCTAGAAATCCTTTCGGCGCCTCTCCATTTGAACCAAGCGAGAATCTTTATCAACAGCACCATGAGGCCAGTGTGGTGCCCACCTGAAAGATGAGGAGCCTGAGGCCAAGAGCGGCTGAGCGGGCCCAGGCCAACAAGGTGGAGGCTCCCCCACATGGTGGCACCATGCTGCAGGGTCTGCACTGCGAAGGCCCAGAGCCCACACAGGACCCAGGCATTTTCATTTTAAAATGCCTTCAGTTAGTCAAAGCAATTCCCAAACATCTCAGCGGCCACAGCCAGTCTGGCCAAGATCTTAAGCTGCAGGGCACCATGGGACCATGGATGTCCCATCAGAGGGTCACTCTCTGGGATGCACTTGGGGAAGGAGGAATGGGACATCCCAAAGACCTGGAGCCTGCTCACCTGCTGTCCTGCAGAAGCTGGGTTAGGGCTGAAGGTTGGTCCCAGCTGGCTCTTCCAGAGCCCAGCGTTGGCAAGGACAAGGAATAAGACATACAGGTGACTTGGGCTAACATAAAACACCCCATGGAGTCTTCTAGAATGGAAACTAACTAGGCACCAATATGCCCAGGTTTATCAGGGACTCCCCACTGGCTGTACACCTACACACACCTCCAGTGTCCCTCTCCTCTCCCCCACAGCTCCAGCTCCCAGGACTGCAGCCTTCATGGACACGGGCTCTTCAGAAACAGAGAAAGTCTCCTCCACATCTCCCCTAAGAGCCGTCTCCTGTGCCCCTTCCGCTGGGAAGTTCTTCCAGATTTCCTCCAGGTCAACCGCATGTGGCAGACATGCTGGAGGGTCCCTGATGCCCACCAACTCCCAGACAGGAAAGGCCAGATAAGATTCATTCTTAGGTCATCCTGAGCTAGAGTGAGACCCTACCTCGAACCACCCCCAAAGAAAGATTCATTCTTCCCCACCCCCACCCTGGTTCAAAGGCTGCCATGATGGACTGAACAGGAAGCAGGAGCCTCCAGCAGGTGAGAGGAGACGCTGTGAGAAGTGGACTCAGTGTGAAAGAGATCTGAGCTGCAGGTCATGCAGCAGCAACATGGGAGGGGCCTTCTGCATGCCTCACTAAGCCAAAGCAGCTGATCTGGAAAGACTATGGGGGGGACGATTCACATTTCTGCGTTGTGGGGGGAAGCGAACATTGACCACAGTGAAAAGGAGAGTGGTTGCCTGGGGTGGGGGAGGGGGAACAGGGAGGGCTTGGGGGCCGTGACACTACTCTGTGTGACGTTGGGATGGTGGATGTATGTCCAAACCATAGAGCCACACTTGTATGGAACTTGATAAGCTCAAGGACTTGTCAGTCTTAACACCAGCACCACAGCACTGCAAGACCTTAGCATAGGGGTACACTGGGTGGGAATTCCGTCCTTTCTAGAAAACCAAAAACTAATAAAAACGGTCTGTGAAAATGGAAAGGGATCAGCCACACCCCCCAAGACTTAATCAGGGCCTGTACCTTCCTTTCTCTGCAGTTCCCAGATCAGCCCTAATAAGCAGTTAACAGGCCTCTCACTGCGATAATTTACAGAAATGCCAATTTAAGTGGTAGAGATCAGTCACATTGGACCGTGACAACTTAAGCTCTGTAACAATGAAACTGGGGCCCTGGGGAGCCTCGGTGAAAGTAAAGAGAATGGATGGTCGTAGGGATTGCCAGCTGTAACTCCATGTGCAGGACGGTGCCCACAGGAACTTGTTGCCCCAGCTGGACTCCTACTTGGCACCAGCCTCAGAGCCTGGAGAGGCCAGGATAGGAGCCTCATGCAGGGGTGGCTGTGTGACTTTGGGGAGCTGAGAGGGTATATCTGTAATGCCCATGGAGGCAGGGGAAACCCTGCTGCACCTGACAGGTGGCCGCAGCTGAGGGCACAGCTACCTCCTGGGCTCAGACATCAGGCTGTGATTAGCCATTACAGCTAATCACAGGTAGGACAAGGGCTACACACAAAAGAAAAACACAACAAATGAACAAAAAAAAAATCACCCCAACAACCTCAAGGCCATGCAGCCTACAGTGGGGCTCACAGGCATTTTCTGAAAAAGCCAGAGTTCAATGTTCTAGGTTCTGCAAGCTCTTCAGTCCCTGTCACAATGGCTGCTGTGTCTGAAAAGAAGCCGCCGATAGGCTGTCAACAAGTGGACGTAACCTTGAGCCAATAAAACTTTATTTGTTCACTGGCCTCTGTTGGCAGCCGCTGAGTTTCTAGCGGGACACGCTGTTGCTAAAATACTAGTTTTGGTGGGCAGGTGCTTCACAGTGCCCAAGGTGGGCGGCAGGTGGAAGAGCAGGAAGGGTGGAGAGCGAAGGGAGAGCCCTGTATTAATCCCAGACATGATACTCAATGGCTGGGCAGGTCTGAGACCTCCCACAGCCTCAATTTCTCCACCTGAAAAAAATGGAACTCTTTCCAAAACTCTGAGATAGACCTAACAAGGTGGTCGTGTGTCACTAGAGACCAATCCAACACAGGAAGCAGATGTGGAACCAGGCTGCAGGGGAGGAAGGGGCTGCTTCCAGGTCCTTTGGTTGTGTTCTATGGCAGTGATGGTCCAACGATGACCACTCGGGTCTCCTCAGCATGGGTCAGTGTAGACTAGTGCCTCACCCGCTGTGCTCAGTCCCAAGACTGACCTGGTGCCAGGCCTCATGAAGGTCACAGTCATCATGGATTTTGAAGCTGGCTTTCTTCTCTGCAGCCCCTCCTGGTGGAGGAATGAATGGGACCAAAGGCAGGATCAATGTCCCTGAGCCTTCTCAGCAAGCTGCCCTCCCGCTGTGCCTGAATGTCCCCTGAACCTCCCTCCTAGCACTTTACAGGGGGAGTTCCTGGGCCTGGCCTGGCCTTCTGTCCCCATGCTGCCTGATGGGAAATCACATTGGGCACACAACCCACCTTTCCTAGCCTAATTAAGGGCAGATTGCTAATTATCACCACAGGCCAGGAAATAGCTCCTTGGCTGGCCCTTCTCTCAAGGCCCTCACAGCCTGGGCTCAGAGAGCCAGATCTGCAGGCCTGGATTGTCCCCAGATTCCATTCAGTCCATTATTGAACCAAGATGCAATAGGACCTCTACTCCCTACCAAACACTAGCTGATGTGGGGCTAAGTAGAGAGGAAGATACAGCCCTGCCCCCCCCACACACACACAGTTGCCACGCACAGGGCCTTCTAGAAAACTGCTCTCTGCCTCTCCCCAAGCTCCCATGTGGAGCTGCTGAACAGCACAGCACTGTTCTCACAGAGACAGATGGCTTCCAGTGCACGTGCCCACCTATAATATGTCTAGCCCTTCTTCCTATAAGTTGTGGGCTCTCCAAGTGCTGGTCTTGAGCCCAGATCCACCAAAAGAACATGAGAGAAGCAACAGGTAACTCCAAAGCCAGGTCACAACATATCACAACATCAGGATGTGTGGAAGCCAGGCACACACAGCCCTCGGTAATGACCACTCGGAGACCATGTGGAGCTGTCTTACTGGAGGTTGATTGAGTCCCAGCTCACGGCTACGTTGGCCAACAGACACGTGAGGAAAGGTACCTCCATTCCATATAAGCCCCTATAACCCAAGTCACCCAGGCCATAGACATTGTGGAGGAGACAAAGCATGGCTGCCACCGACCCTCAGAATGCCTGGTGCCATTGAGCGTGAGATAATTTGTTCTAGATCCATAGACACCAGAATGCCCCCATGGTGACATCTGGGTATTAGGACATCACTTGGCTAAGCTAGGCCTCCTCATTTATAGGATGTCCCCCATCCCATGACCCAGCAGGACAGCAGCATGACACATGACTGGGAAGTTCCCTCGATTTTTGCAGCTAGCCCTT
Organism: Zapus hudsonius; assembly: GCA_004024765.1. Lineage (NCBI taxonomy): Eukaryota > Metazoa > Chordata > Mammalia > Rodentia > Dipodidae > Zapus > Zapus hudsonius. The sequence goes on along the minus strand of PVHP010015907.1, from coordinate 32,041 downwards.
CTCACCATCCCTTTTACATCTATCATACCTGTGCCCTGTCCAGGAACAAAGGATCTCAACCAGAGCCAGGGCCTTGGGGACTCTGTAAGGGCCCTGAACACACCTTGCACCCATGATGGTCTATAAAAGAACAGCTTGATCTGCAAGGTTCTCATTGAGTGTGGATGCTCAGGGCTGGGGGGAGGGATGTCAGGAGTGCAGGGTCTCTTGACTGTGACAAATTTCAGGGACTTCTGGGGTGACTATCTTTTTAACCCATGTACATGAATCTGAGGAGACGGCTCAGCAGATAAAGGTACTTGCTGACAAAGTTTGATGGCTGGAGTTTAATTCCCCAGTACTCACATAAAGCTAGATGTAACTTGGCACATGAATATGAATATGGAGTTTGTTTGCAGAAGCAAGAGACCCAGGGGTGCCCATACACACAATGTATACTGCATGCACTCATGCACACATGCATGCATACATAAATAAAAATTTTTATGTGTGTGGGGCTGGAGAGATGGCTTAGCAGTTAAGGCACTTGCCTCCAGTGCCTAAGGCCCCTAGTTCAATTCCCAGTATCCACATAAGCCAGACCCACAAAGTGGTGGCCCTGGTGCGCTCGCTCGCGCGCTCTCTCTCTCTCTCTCTCTCTCTCTCTCTCTCTCTCTTTCTGTATCTCTCTGCTTAATAAAGAAAAAATTAAAAAAATTTATGTGTGTTGTTTTTCAAGGTAAGGCTTTAGCTCAGGTTGACCTGGAGTTCACTATATAGCCTCAGGGTGGCCTTGAACTCATGGTAAACCTCCTACCTCTGCCTCCCGAGTACTGGGATTAAAGGCATGCGCCACCATGCCCAGTCCACCAATATATTTTAAAAAGGGGTTTTCACACCCAGAGAAGTTTGAGAGCTGGAGTTCACAGCAGGAGGGTGGCTTCCCTCCTGCTTTGCTCAGACCAAATGGCAGAGTTCCAATGGCCTCTGAGTCCTGAACCCTGCAGCCAAGTACAGCTAGGCCCCATGAGGTCAACAGTCCAGAGTTCTCACAGGACCCCTGAGATCCAAGATCCTTCGCCCACTGCAGCCCCCACAGAACAGTACCCCCAGCAGGTTCTCCCAAAGAAGCTCCACCCACACAAGACTCTCCACCTGCCCACACCTGGATTTCTCACTCCTCCTCCAGAACCAGGGGACAGCACATAAACGTTGCTGAGTCACCCTGCCTGTGGCATCCTGTGATGGGAAGCACATACCATGGGGCAGTAGGGAGGGGGGTGCTTTTCCAGAGGCAGCAGCTGCGAGAGCCAACCCTAAATGCTCTATGTGGTCGTGGCTCCCAAAAGACCTTGGCTCTGGCTGCTGGCAAGGCCCAGACTCTTTCAACCTCAAGCAGCTGGTCCCCATGGCCTGCCACCCCTGTCCTTGCAGGAAGGCACTTCATCACCGCATAAGCCAGTCCTTCAGGACAGAGGACACCTTCTCGTACAGTGGCATCTGGAAGGTCAGCAGGGCTGGGCAGGCATCTAGGCTGCCTTCCCCTTCATACACAGACACAGACACACACACACACACACACACACACACACACACACACACACACAGACCACCGGTTGCTGGACCACATAGCAGGCCTGTGGTGGCTCCTGCCTAGTACGTGCCCCATGTCACAATGCCTTGGGCTTTAGCAGCATTAGACGTGCGCAGATGCTCCTGAAATCTAATGGGAAACAGGAAGTATGTCTGGGATAATCATTCATCTCCCAACAGCCCTCCTTTCCAGTCTAGGCCAGGCCCAGCACTGGGTCACTTCACGGAGATCTGTGCCCACAGCTGCCGTGGATCACTGCACTGATGAGGATCAGATCGAACCTGTTCTCAGCTCCCAAGACCGAAACCGGCACATCCCAATGTCCCAGGGCCCAGCTCGCCAATGGTCCCATGCACCCTGGCCATCCCTCAGCTCCCCCGACCCCAAGGCCCCCTGCAGCTGCATGCAGCAGCACTACCAAGCCCAGTAGGGTGCAGCCAACCCTCTATGCTCCTTCATGAGGTCCAAATGGTCCTAAATGCTGCAGGGTGGAAAGGGACACCTGGCCGGGAGGACACCTCTGCCTACCTGTGCCAGAACAACCTAGGAAGGGATTTAGCCTGCAGACATCAGATCTTAGCTCCAGAGGCTGAAGTCCACAATGCAGAGCCCATCCCAAAGCTTTAGAAGGGGTTCTGCCTTGCAGGCAGGGCCTCTTCTCTGTCCTCACACCTGCAGAGGTCTATGGCTGCCAATCCCACCCTAAGGACATATGAAGATATGCTGGCCACAGCTCTGCTGAAATGTCCTAACAGCACACATCTGTGACCGCTGGGCTCCCACACCCACATACCTCAGCCACATCTAGGTGTCAAGGCCTTTGTTGCAAAAGGAAAAGGTTGAGTTTTCTGTACAGAGTTCCCTTTGCTGAGCCATGGGCAGAGAAGCCTGGTGGAGCTGGCACTCCCAGGCTACAGTCCTCCCTGCACAGTTATGATAGGCAGTGGCTGTCAGGCTGGGCTGCTGGCTCTCCAGTGCTGTGCATCAATGGCTCTGGAAGCATCTGAGCAGGGCTGGGGATGGAGCTCAGTTGGTAGGTGCTCACTTAGCATGCACGAAGGCCTGGGTTCAGTTCCCCGCCTCGTATAAATCAAGTGTGATATAGCACATCCCTGGAATCACATTAATCAGGAGGTGGAGGAAGGAGGAGGATCAGGAACTCCTGGTCATTACTGACTATGCTGTGACTCTGAGGCCAGTCTTGGCTACATGTAGCCCTGTCTGAAAAATCAATCAATCAATCAATCAATGGGCTTGAGTAAACACAGCACCAATGCAAGCTAGCTGTCGGCACAGAAGGTATCACCTAGGTTTCAAATGCCCTGGTGTTATGTGAACACAGGATGGGCACACCATTGCATCTTGTCACCAACTAGTGTTCAGAGGCATTGTCACACTCAGACTGTCTCAAGGACAGTCTCAGTGTCCTGGCAGGACCACACAGTGCATGGGTGACTAGTCCTCATGCTGCCATGAAGGACCTGGTTCTCTGACCCTTGGTGCCTTCCCTCAACTTCCTGGCTCTTCTAATGCTCTCCCCTGGGCCAAGGAGGGCTTGTGTTGGGAAAGCATTTCCTGAGGGGCTAATTAAAACTAGGCATCAGAACTGCTGGTTAGAAGCCAGGAAAGCTGATCTGTGTGGGAGGACAGGGCCATCGTCTGTCACTTGGAGTTAATGCACAGGACATGTGGCAGGCCCTGCCCAAGAGACCTGGGCTTCCAGGACAACTTACTTGTGCCAGCAGGACACAGTGCAGAGACCACATGCTGACCAAGGGTGGGCAGAGCATGCCAACACCCTGTCACAGCCGGCTATCCCGCTCTGACCAATCCCGTTCAATCTGTACAGACCATCAGGAGATATGGGGATAATCTGGGTGGCAGCCAGGCCCAGTACTACCCTGGCCTCTGTTGACATGGGACTCCTGGGTTCAGGGACAAAAATACCTCGTGGTTACTTACTCATTGTTAGAAACAAGCAAAAGCTAATGAACATGAGAAGTCCCTACTGTCCCTCAACCGAGACACCCTTCCCTGACTTGTTGGCACCATTCTTCGGCTTGCCACACACCACAGTAAGAGAAGATGCATGACGCAGTATAATAATCTATTTTCTTACAAGACAAAGTCCATGCCTGGCCCCCTGGCTACACTGGAGATACTATAGAATCAAGATTCTAGGGCTGAAAAGATGGCTCAGTTGTTAAAACGCTTACCACTAGGACTTGGATTTGATGGCCGGCACCTACATAAATAGCAGCACATGCCTGGCACCCCAGTGCTGGGGAAACAGAGTCAGGGGATCCCTGGAGCTTGACGTCTCCAGCTGTCTTCCACAGATGCTCTTCTCACCATGATGGGTTCCAATTCGCCCACATCCTGCCTCCAGCCCTGGGGACACAGGACCTTTGATTCCCACCTTCTTAGCAGCGGTGAGGTGCGGCCTCATGTAAACGTGCACGGCTCTGCAGCTGAAGATGCTGACACCCTCTCCTCATACGTCTACATACGTTGTGTCTCATCGGATCTCTGGCTGGAGACTCTGTCCCATCCTCAGAACTGTATTGTCACTTCCTTCACTGCAGCTCCGGCAAAATCCAATTTCTATAGTTGCTCTTTTGTGGTTTGTGTTCTTGATGTCATTTCTAAAAAGCTGCTGCCCAATCTTTGATGATAGATATCTACACTTTTTTGTCATAGAGGTTGTATGTTTTCTCTCTCTCTTTCTCTTTGTGAATTGCATCTGCCCTGCCACTGTCGTCATCGGCAGATGGCAGGCAGCTCCTTGACATCTCATCCCCAGATGCCGGTTCTAGATCGGACAGCAACGATACATTCTTCTGTGGCTGCCTCGGGCTGGATGCCTTTGCCATGATCCTGTTATTGCTGTTTGCTCTTTGTCACTGGTGAGCTGGGTGTGATATCATCCGGTGGAGGACAGAGTTCAGGGTGAGAGGACTCCCTGACCATCCTCCTCTGACTTGGAAATACCATCTAGGAAATGGATGTGGTCACACACATATTCCCAGCTCTGGAATCCATGGATGTCTTCAGAACAGTGCAAGCTAAGAACCCAGCCACCTGCCACCATGCCAGCTAATCCCTGATGTCAGCCGTGGCTACTCCTCTCTCAGGCTGCCTGCACTCCCATTGCTTTTCCCTTTGGGGGAACAATGGTGACTATGTGCTATGCTTGCTTGCCCAGAGAATGAGGACAAGAGTCGGGCCTCTGCTGTTGGAAAGACCCCACAGGCCAGATAGGAATACCAGGGAAGGGAAATGCAGGTCCCACAGCCCAGAGATGAGGTACCTGCTGGTCCTCTGAACCTGATGCTCACCAGACGGTGGGGACACTGGGAGGTGGAGGCAGAAAGTGGCCAGCGTGGGCCAGTCCTCAGACCTGCACAAGTCCAGGCTCAGCCATCTTGACTCCCTGTCCCAATGTAGTACATCCAACAGTGGCCCTGACCTCTCACCTTCCAGATGTCAGCCCTCCTCCCCAGCTATGGCCATCACAGATGTCTCCAGGCATTGCCAGATGTCTCCTGGGGAGCAAAAATACCCAACCTGAGAGCCACTGCCTTCAAAAAAAATGAAGAAGACAGGCTGGGCTGGGGAGATGGCCCAGTAATTTAATAAAGGGCTTGCGACCCAAGTGAGTACCTGAGTCCTGATGCCCAGAGCTTACATAAAAGCTGGACACTGTATAGCAAGGATCTACAACACCAGTGTGCCTGAAAGCTTGTAGATCAGCAAGCCTGATAAACGCATTGCTGAGCCAGAGACCTTGCTTTAAACAAGGTGGAAGACGAGAATGGTACCTCAAAGTCATTCTCTGATGGCCATATGCATGCATCTGTACATACATGTGTATGTACACAGAGAGAGAGAGGAGAGAGAGAGAGAGAGAGAGAGAGAGAGAGAGAAAGGAAAAAGGAATTGAGGAAGGAGGGGGTGGGCATAGAGAGGCCATGACTCCATCTTAGACATAGGCAGAGGTGTTGGGGCCCAGTCCTGGTTCTGACCAGTGAGCACTAGCTTCCATCTCTGAGCCTCAGTTTATTCATCCATAAGATGGTATCACCCTCCTCACTCCACACACTGTGAAAATCCCTGAAGCCTAAATACAGTTGGCACCCATAGGTGCTGCTCTCACTACAATCACAAGACACCAAACTAGACCTCACTGCCTCTTCCCAAGTCCAACCCCTCAAGACCTCATCTGTGGGTCTCACAACTTCAACTTCTAGAAACCAAGTCCTCTTCCTTACAGGATGGACTCAGTGAAGGCCATTCTGGGCTTTACCTGTCCCTCCTCTAGGCATCCCCATGGGACAGCCTCCTCCCAAAGGACCAACAGTTCTGGAGGCTGGGCCCGGCACCGTGGAATCTTCAGAAGCAGCTGGACGAGCGGAGAGACTCTGAGGCCGGCATGTCTCCTGATGGCATGCCAGAGGGTCACATGGCAGCTCCTACCCCCAAGCCCAAGGCAGGGCAGGGCCAAGCCCTTCCCAGAAAACCAAAATAGCCTCCCGATGTGCTGCCAGTCCGGAAATGCACCTGTTCCTCTAAAAGAAGCCAGAGACTCTGAAAGTGCTCTGGCAGGGGAGTGGGCACTGACTGCACTCCCTCCCCCAAAGTACCAGGGCCAGCACACATCCAACCCCCATAAGCCCCATGTGGTGGAGGTCACACCTGTACCAGCGTCCACAGCTGTCCTCACAGACCACCAACAGGGTTTTCCACAAGAAGCACCAGTTCTTTCCAAGTCTGGGCCAGACTCTGGGGTCAAGGTGAGGATGGACTGGAGCTCTCTGAGGCTCAAGGGACCATGCTACCTTCCTCAGCTCCAGGTTACCAGGCATTTTTTGCCTCTGTCTCCGTTTCTACCCACATGACTGTCTTCTCTGTGTGCCTTTTCCTTTATCGTTTCTCTTTTTTTTCCCTCAAGGTAGGGTCTCACTCCAGCCCAGGCTGACCTGGAACTCACTCTGTAGTCTCAGGCGGGCCTCAAACTCACGGCGATCCTCCTACCTCTGCCTCCCAAGTGCTGAGATTAAAGGTGTATGCCACCACCTTTAATGTATGGCTTCTTTCTCTTATAAGGACACCAGCTACTGGTCTTGGGACCACGGTATCGTTTGTAATCTCATGTACATTCGCAAAAAAACACCAAAAGGGAACATTTTGAGGCTCCAAGTAGAGGAGCACTTTAACCCCTAACAAGACCCCAGTGTGTCAGAGGGGAATCTGAGACCTAAAAGAGGGGACTGTTCTTGAGGTAGCTGGGCTGGGCTCAAAGGTCTTGAGGGCAGAAATGTTCTTTAGAGCCATCAGCCTTGGGGAGGGCCCAGTGGTCTGGTCCCCTTGATGCCTTCCAGCGGCAACCAGAGATCTTCATTCATTGTCTTTGGCTGAAGCTCGTAACCTATGTAAATCCAGCCATTGGGGCCACTCTCTCAGACACCCGGTTCTCAGCTCTTGGCCCAGGAGGCAGCTCTGGGTTACTAGAATGACCGCTATAACAGCACCCCATATAATCACTTTATCGAAGACAGTTCTGAGGAAAGAATTAGGGAACAGGTGCTGGCGATGGGAGTGGGGGGATTACTACTCTGCCTTGAATGCCTGCTCTGACTGCCACTGACACCTCGGTTCACATGCACAAAAGGGCCCTGTGAGCCACCACGACTGTGGGAACCCCCAGCGTGCAAGGACAGTTACTTTCAGAGCCCAAAGAATCCACAGATGGGCACGAGCTATGTCCGAGACAAAAATTCCACATCCCTGTGTCTAGAAGTAGCTTCCCTATTCACTGCTTTTGAAGCCACCTTGGTCCCACAGCCCTGTGCCCAGCTCAAGGTAGAAACCATGATGGTGACAATGACACTGACGTCTACTGAGCACCTGGCAAGTCCCACACGCTGTGCCACACATGATCTCTCTACCAGAGAGGCAGCTGGGTGGATCCAGCCCTAGTGAACAGGAGAGGACCTGGGCTTTGAGCCTGGGAATGAGCTGAACTTGTGAACAAAAGCAACATGGCAGGTGGCCAGTGCCTGGCCAAGGTAGCTCCTTAAGCGCATGGTCCAGAGCAGCAAACCCCAGGGGTGTGAGGGGTGGGGAGTGGGACAAGAAGCAGCTTGAAGGCAGGAAGGGCGTGCTAGGAAAGGAAAGAGGGTCTGCATAGGAAAGGCCCACCATGAGCTGGTGGCCGAATCGAAATACAAGCAAGGATCTGAAGCCTGGGAAGGAGGCACAAACTTCCCTATAGCAGAACTTTCTGGGCTCCTATGCTGAGGAGATAAATGTGTACCCATGGGGTCCTCTGACACAGGGAATCTGTGAGCCTACAGATGACAGGGCATGCCTCTGTGCCAGGCTCTCTGTCACCAGTGCCTGGCTGCCAAAGTGGTCACAGAAAGGACCCTGCACGCTGCAGACAGTGGCCTCCTCGGCACCTGTTCACACAGCTGCAGATGGGCAGAGTTTGGCCCTCCCGTGTCCGCAGCCTTCCCAAGGGCCTCACCATGGGGGGCGTGTGTTTTCCTGTCTGGTGACTATATACAAATTGATGTGGCCAGATGAACTAATGGCTCCACGGGCAGAAGGGACCATGAGAGAACCTGACTCCAGGCCTGAACAAGTCTCGCTTCCCCTGCCTCCTCTCCTGCACTTCTGCAGCACGTGGCCACCTGTGGTCCTGTGAGACAGGTTAGAATGGGAGCACAGTCCTCTGCAGCCACAGCTCAGCCCCACTCAGCTGCAGACCCTCCCAGAGAGATGAAAATCCCTTGTCAACAGATGCCTTGAAGCCCTGGGCTGTTTTGTGAAGTGCATTGGTGCCTGGCTCCTCCAGGACGAATCACCACAGACCAGGTGCTTAGCACAACAGTTCTGGGGACCAGAAGCCACAGGGCAAGTCCAATGTGGCGGTCGTGGGTTCCTCAGAGGCTCCAGTGGAGGATCCAGCCTCATCTCAGCCAGCTCCCATGCTGCCTCACTCCTGTCTCTGCCTCCACTTCACTGCCTTTTGCCCATGGGTAGGCCTGTATATTCCTTCCACCTGCCTCTTGTAAAAACACCTGGGATAGCATCTGGAGTCCACGATCCGGGATGCAGAGACTATGAGGGTCACTTCTCAACCTACCACACACAACAATGATTTCACTAGTGTGACGTGCACAGACATCTTGGGTCTCTTCCAAAGATGCTTGCCCTTACTACGTGTGATATGCTTCACTACGGTCTATTCAGTTCAACTTCTTATGTAAGGCATGCTGCTGCGCCCCACTAAACTGATTTCGTGCCCAAGAACGGGTCGTCATCTGCAGTGCGGAACATCCTCTCCCAACCCCCTCGGCTGCCCTGGCAGGGAGGGACAGGCTGAAGACGGAGGATTTCGAGGTGAGCTATTTACCCAGAGCAGGACCCCCACTGCACCACACCTGGATACTCTGCTGACTCTCATTATTTGTCCTCGTACCACACCTCATGGCTGCCCCCCAGCCTCCTGGACCCTGGGAGCTCGCTGTAGCCAGCTCGGGACCAGGAGCCGGGAGGTTTCTCTGTTGGACAAGGGACACTTGCTGGAGGAAGCAAGCCACTGGGTACCAGTATGGCTCAAGTGGCCAACTGTGATCAGGCCAGGTGTAGATGCTGCCCTCTGCCTGCTCATTGGAGCCCCACAGACAAGAGGTGCCCCTCCCTAGGTGTCCCTTGTTCCCCTTGTCACACAGTTCTCCACCAATCACAGGACCTTCGGTGGTTGAGAGTCCAGCATTCACTATCCAAAACGTTTCTGAAAGTTAATTTCTAAAAGTGCTTAGACTTCCAGGAGGATAGCAGCCTCTGGAATATTTGCATACGTGTACTGAGACATGCAGGACCTCTGACTGAAGCTGAAATTCATTCATGTTTTGCATCCACCTTATACACACAGTCTTGAGGGTGACAGAATATCATTAAATAATTCCGCACATGAAACTAAGTTTCACAGCATGAAATTTTCCATATGAGGCATGTGCGGAGCCCAAGATGTTAGGGTCTGCCTGGAGCACTTTGAATTTTACATCTTCAGGTGATTTTCAGGTGACACATCTTCACTTCTAAACACAGCTTAAAGTGAGAGATGGCAACGATTTCCCCTGTACTTTAAATCACAGAGAACACTTTTCTAAGGACAAGAAAATTCAGCATTAGAGGGCCCTAAGACTTTGTCCGGCCCCAGCTGCTCCTGTGCATTCAGCCCCCAACTCAACTGCATGCTGGATGTCACCCCCGGGGTCCCGGGCCCATCACAGCCAGGAAACAGCTTTCTTCTGTCCTCCTTCACCGGCCACATATCACAAAGGACACCCTCTCCCAGACACCCCTCTTCTGCAGCTCAGACAGGACCGGTTTTGCAAGAGCATTACTGCTCAGCAGCTTGTGACCTTGGCAGAGGTCTTCCCTTGGACTCTACTTGCCCACCTGTAAAACAGGATGCCTCCTTCCTGGGCTGGAGGAGGGAAGCTGAGAAGAAGAGGTGTGTTGGGGTGCAACTGGCTCTCAGGGACAGCAGGCCCTCCCTTTCAGTTCCCAACTCTGATGAGGTTCATGCCTGCTGGTACAAAGTCCCATGTCCCACAGTTCTGGAGGACAGAAGCCCTGAGTTAAGGGGTTCCAGGACAGTGTCCCCTCTGGGATGCAGGGAGGGTCCCTTCTGGCTTGCTGGCCACCAGCCGTCCTGGGCCCCATAACCCATCCTATCCTTCTGCCTGTGTCATTCCTTGGACTCCCAGAACTGTCTTCATCTTCTTCTAAAGACACCAGCCAGACTGCAAAGGGCCGCCCTGCTGCAGTACAAGCTCCTCTTGACTAGTGTCTGTGGTGGGGCTGAGGCTTGGACTGGGCATGCATTTTGGGGAATGTCATTCTGAAACCTAACTCCCCACTTCCCATTTTCATCAAGGTCTCTCCATTCAGAGAAGCCAGAGCTGGATGCCAACATCCACAAGACTCTCCCCTCCCTATGGGGCTTCATGCTCCCTGTCCCCATTGGTTCCCCAATCCCTGACCTATTGACCTCAGGTCCCCTGCACAGAGAAACAACGTCATGGGGCCTTCCAGATTGCTTCAGACCCCAAGAGAGCCTTGAAGGGCCAGCCCTGCCTCCTTCCACTATGCCTGGTGCTCCTGGGCTATGTGAATGCCCAGGTGGCCACTCCACCTGGGTTCATACCTCCTCAACCCATGCCAGGGCTCCTTCACGCAACACCTGCAGGACAAGGCACAGCACAACTCCCCAAAGACAGCAGCACCCAGGTTCCTAAGGTTCCCACAGGCACTGGCCCCCTTGGAAACAAAGCAGATGTCAGACAGTGGGACTCTTTAGGCAGATGTCCCCCTTGACACACGACTGTCCCGAGGGCCACTAGCCACAAGCTCCCTACTAGGCACAGTTCCAGATGCATGGTGTATTAGGTCTAATTCCACATGACACTGGTGGTCCGGCAGGGAGACAAATCACTCCCAAATGGCAAGGGTAAGCAGAATGACCCATCAGGCTGACTTGTGCCCACTGCAGTGATGAGAGAGGAGAGAGGAAGCTCACAGCTCCTAGGGAAACAGGTGGTCAACCCTTTTGGGGTCCAGGAGTGGTTCCCAGTGAAGGAGACAACAGTAGAACAGACCCTAAGGCAAATAGGCAGCAGAGTCAGGAGGCTGGGTGGATTTAAGGGGAACCTTGATCACTAGATGGCACCTTTGGAGTCTCCACATGAGGGTCTCGGTGGACAGGGAAATCGACCAGGGAAACATCAGATCCCAGGAGATGGGGTCTCTACCTGTCATCTACTGAACCTGCCTCTGTCCCCAGCAACAGCCCGCTCCAGTAGGAAGCCACTAACTACCCTTCTGTCCCCAGCAATATACCCCAGACAAACCACACACCACTCACCATGAAAGCACAGTCACACCAGCTCCCTCCGAAACTGATAAGGAAGAGGGAACAGAAATTCACAGACCCACGCAAGAAGCACTGGGGATCCCCTGATCAGGACAGCAGCAGGGCCCCTGCGGTGGTTTGAATCCGATGTCCCCAAAGACTTGTGTATTTTGAATGTTTGGGCCCCAGCTGGTTGCAATTTGGGGGGATGGATCCTTGTTGAAGGAGGTGTGTTGCTAGGGGCGGACTTAGGGGTGTTACAGCCATCCCCCCATTGTTAGAGCTCAACACACTCTCTTACTGCTTTCTGGGCACAAGTTATGTCCAGCCTCTGCTCTGCCATCAAGAAACTCCCCTTGGAAACTGTAAGCCAAAATGAACCTTTCCTCCTATCAGCTGCTTTTAGTCAGGTGTTTTGGCCCAGCAACATGAAGGTGATTGCAAGAGCCCCTCACCCACCAGGCTGTTGTTCTGTGCTGGCTCAGGGGTGCAGATAAGAGGCCCTGGTATTCCTTTCTGGGACAGACAGAACTGGACTGCTGTTGGGGCGGGTGGTTTAGTGGAAGATACCTTATATAATCATCTCACATCCAGGAGTGTCGCTTCCCCTTCTACTTGCATATGGGCTCCCAGATGCTGCGGAGGCGTTTCCACTGCAGCTGGGGGCACAAGGATGTGCTAACCTGAAGGCCCATGTTGTTCCAGAAGGATTTAAGGTCAACTTCAACACAGGACCTGCCTGCCTCAAGCCATAAGTCTGCGCACTTCGAACACACCGGTGACAGACAGGAGATGGAAAGGAGACCCGACAGGCAGCTGAGCAGCATGAATGCAGCTGGAATCTCCAAGGAGAAGATGCAACACCATGTCTGAAGGACACCCGGGGGTGACTGGTGGGGGGGGGGTCCTTACAAGGCCATGTGATGGAATCTTGCTCCCCGGTTAAGAGTATCCAGGTAGAGGCTAGAGACTTGCCTGCAAAGCCCAACGACCAGAGTTCGAGTCCCCGGTTCTCATGTAAATCCAGATGCAAAAAGTGGGGCATGCATCTGGAGTTAGTTAGCAGTGGCTGCAGGCCCTGGTGCACCCATTCTCTTTTTTTCTATACTGGGTGTTTAATCCCAGCACTAGAGATGCAGAGGTAGGAGGATTTCTGTAAGTTCAAGGCTAGTCTGAGACTACATACTAAATTCCAGGTCAGCCTGGGCTAGAGCAAGACCCTATCCCCCCAAAACAAAAAAATATTTTAAAATTTTTTAGAAGAATATCAAGGTGGTAGAGCCTTTACAAGGTGGGGACCATGAGAGATGGGTGGATTGCAGAGTTTCCACTCTTGAAGGGCCTGAGGTCTCAATGGAGAGTTGAGATCTCATGAGAGAGAGCAGCCTGCTGATGAACCACAGCCCATGTGCGCAGCCACTACGACCTACAACTAGCTCCCAGCTTCCTTTCCACCTCTGCACCATAGCACCATGGCCCAAGGCCCTCACCAAAGGCCAACACAATGCCACTGCACTTTTCAGCCACTGCAATTGTGAACCCAATAAGCCCCTCGTTACAGAGTGGGAGGGAGTGCAAACTAACAGATGTTAGCAGCTGGTACATCTAGATGAGGTAGTTGGTTGCACGGTGTGCATTGTGCTTTAGTTTTCCAACTTTTCTGCATGTTTAGCTTATTTTTCCAAAAGATTCTTTTTTAAGTTGTGGAAAAACTGATGAAGAACAAAATAACTCCACTGGAACAGGATGGAGCCTGACTCACTTGTCTTACCTTCACAGATCCTGAGAATCAGGCTGTAGCAACAGAGCCACACCACATCTCAGAACAGGCTTTACAGTGGTCCAGACCCCCTCCTCGCCTCAGTTTCTCCACTGGGAAATGGGGTTTGCATTCCATCTAACCCCTTTGCCCATCACTACCTCTAGCATCTGGGCCAGACATGACTAGTCAACTGCTTATCTTGCCCCATGTGAGCCAGACCTCCCTGGCCTATGGGTTCCTGGAGGTGAGACTGATCAGTCACTGATCAGTAGTGGCTGATGCCCAGGTCACTGGCTTGGCTCTGGGTAGTGGAGGTCAGTGTTGTGAGAACTAGCACATGTCTGGTCTCTGGAGACTGGATAAACCACATAGTCTGCTGAAGCCATCACCCAGAACCCCGGCTCCTGGTCCAGTGCTCACCCAGAGGCCAGCGCCTCTGGAAGGCTATTCCACCCCCCACCCCTGAATCTACCACTGGTACACTGGTTTACCAGGAACACTCGCCTCACAGTGAGGAAAGAACTAACCAACCTGTGCGTCTTGTCCCTCCTTCACAGTAGTACGCAGAGTGGAGATGCCCGTGGGTAAACACAGATGGGCAAAACCACACAGAGGGATAGCATCCCGCCTTAAAGGGGAAGGACACTGTGTTCCATGTTAGCCCATGGGTGTTCCTGAGGATATTACATCACTGAAATAAGCCAGTCACAAAAGGACAAATGTTGGGTGGGTCCTCTTATATGAGGATCCAGGGGGTGGAAATTCATACTGAGAAAATAAGATGGTGGACTCTGAGGCCTGGGGATGGAGAAACAGGTTAGTGTTTCATACAGATGGAAAGGTCTGCAAGTGAAAGGCAGTAGTGATGGCCACACACATTGCCCAGGTACACTCAATGTCCCTGAGCTTGCTCTACACAGTTCCATGATTAAAAAATAATAATAATCACCAGCAGCTGCCTTCCGTATGGCAGTGAGGCTTGCCCTAGGGGGCAGAGCTTTGGGGGGGCTGGCTGCGGGGGACCTTGTCCACCAGAGTGCCTGGGCTGCCAGACAGCAGTGGCTGGTGGGATCTGACAACAATGTCTACTCTCTAGGCCATTAAGCCTGGGGACAAGGGATGTGCAGAAGGCAGTGCAGGGTTACTTCCTCCCAGCCAACCAAGCTCACATGACGGATTCTGAGGTGTAGCCTTCTAGATGAAGTTGCCTGCAGAAACGAGGGTTCCACCATGCTTCAGGGACTCCCAGATGAGGGAGTCAGAGCTGACAGAAGCAGTCTTTCGCCAAGAGTACCTGATCAAAGGAGGTAGACAGGAAGGACCCATGCAGACCCTAGACAGGTAGATGTGTCTGTGGGGAAGAACGGGAGGGGTGGCAGCTAGCAGGGAAGGGGACCAGGAGAAAGTGCAGGAGGGCATGACAGGGACAGGGAGGGAGGACCTCAAAGACAGGAAACAGCCTGTGTGAAAACATGGCTGGGAGGGGCAAGTGTGGCCCAGGTAGAAATCCCCATAGCTCAGCATGGCACAGATGGGGAGCATAAGGAGGTGACAGGGAAGCCTGGGCAAGGAGAGCTGGGTGGAATCCCTCAGCCAAGCTACTGAGGGATCTACCCGAGAGGCTCCCCACCAAGAGTTCAACAGTGTGGGCACTGTAGAAAGTGGTCCCTCAAAAGCATAACAATCCTTGTAAGCATAAACGTAAATGGAAGAATCACCATAATTCTACTTTGGAGACATGCCAAAAAGGATGGGAAATGTTATTTACCACAGAGAAGAGGTGGGAGCAACCATGTGTCCCTCATCAGAGCAATGGGTGAATACAGTGATATCTGTCCGTGCCAGGGAATACTACTCGGTCTTGAAAAGGAAAGGGCAGCATGCCTGTAATACCAGCACTCAGATGACTGAGGCAGGAGGATTACAACCTTCAGACCAGTATAGGCTACACAACAAGACACGGTCTCAGGAAGGAAAAAAATAAAAATAAGGAAGGACATTCTGACCCCTGCTACAACATGGTTGAACCTTGACATTGTCCTCGGTGAGATAAGTCAGTCACTGAGAGAGAAACACAGGGTTCCATTCGCACATGGCCTCTAGAGAGCATGTCGGATGCAGAGAGACAGAGCAGAGAATGGTGGTCCTGGCAGGGGAGGGGAGTCATGATGAGGACAGAGTCAGTGTGGGAAGATGGAAGAAAGAGTTCTGGAGGTGATGGCAATGGAAGGAGGTTGAATGGCAGCCAAGGCGGCTCAGGAAAACAGTGTTGGGAGGAGAGTGGACACCCCACCCCAGGCTGAGGTTGGTCCAGGATCCGCCGAGAGGCCAGGAGGAAAGCTGCTGACAGAAGCCACAGGTCCTTTCCATGAGGGTCTACCAATCGTGCTCTTTCCAAAACAAACGTGCATCTTGTATCGTCTCTCTTCCCCAGCACTATAGCTATTGAAACTGAAGGCCAACAGGAGATCAACTACAAGAAACTACAGATAAAAGCCAGGTCCCAGAAGAGGCCAGCCTCCTGGGTGAGGTCACCAGGGCCAGCACAGTGTGCACCCAGGCATGCACACGTGAGCGAGCAAGTTTACAGTACCCGACAGAGCCCCGGGCTTCCCCCAGCATCCCTCTGGGTCAAGGGCAAGACGTGGCAGCCCAGAGGATCTTGGGAGCTGAATAAACACAGAGCGGGCGGGTTGTATGAACAGTACCTATGAAAACTCTACAGCAAAGCTTATGGCTGGAGCATGCTCTCAGAGGTCGTCCAGCCTGGCCTCCAGCTCAGTCAAATGTCACTCCCTTGTCATCTCCTCTGCCCAACCTCACCCTGTCCACACATCTTGCAGGACATCACAAAGTGGTGGGAAGGGCCTGGGAAGCACAGAAAGCTCTAGCCTACAATCACAGCTTTGCCTCTTTCTGGCCAAGGGCCTTGGCCTTCCCTTCCCCTTTTCCTAGAGCCCCAAGTATTTCTAGGCATTTTCAAATAAGCTTAACAGATTTCAAGAGCTTTGAAAAACACCTGGGACTGAGCAACCAGAAGCTATAACCTTATGATTGTAAGCCCACAAGCCCAAGCCCCAGACTTGACCCGTTTTAATTGCAGGCTCTTTTCCTGCTCAGCAAAACCGCAGCAAAGACGCCCGTCCAGAGCTCTCCCTGCAATTCATTTCTGCCCACCAGAAACTCATGAGCACCAAGGGGCGCAGTCTTTGCCAGAAACATGAGTGCAATTTGGGTCAGGTAATCAATATCAGAACAATCTAGCTTCCATAAATTGGAAAGGGGGGTCTGATGCCAGAAATGTCATCTCTTGGGCTGGAAGAGCAGGTCTGGATGCAGGCTGGCACACGGGCCTCTTGGGACAGTGGCCCCTCCCCAAGTTCTATGGAGGAACACCTTCAGCACTGTGCTAGCTTAGCAGACCAACATTAGGTCCTTCTTGCAATATCTTGCCTACATGCTAGGGGCCAAGTGTTCCAAATACCTGAACATCCAAATGTCCAAATGTCCCACCTGAGCAACGAGTGGATGAAGGACAGTGGACAGAGAATGAATGGCCTGAGCAAATCTGGGCATGGCTGGCCCCAGCATATAAACCCCACACACACTGTGCACCCCCAAGCTTGGTGACAGGCAGGGTGCCTGAGGACTCAGCTGCTGAGTAGAGGGGACAGCTGCTATATAACTATGTCCCCACCCATACTGGGGAGGTGGCTGGTGACTGTCCCCCTCCCTCCCTCTGAGCTGCTACAGCCCCCAGGGCCAGGTGGCACCTTGGGAAGCAGAAGGTTCTATTCCTGGCCTAACTGACCCTCTTTTCCAGAACTGGGGCAGTGTGGGTCAGCAGTACCCGGGTCTCTGGGCTGGCTCAAGCCCCCTCCATGCACCTCTGGCTTTCAAGGTCTGTGTGGTCTCCACCATCAGCAGGGGGCCTCATGTTGCCACTTCACCATGGCCCAGCTGGGACCAGTGTAGAGCACCCGACACCCCAGGAGAATGACAATGGCATGTTTATGATACTGCTAGGCACTGCTAGGCAGGCTTCTCCTTGCCTCAGTGCCCTTGTCTGTAAAATGGGTGATGTTCTCAGGAGGGGAAGCTGAGTGTGTGCCTTCCCCGAGGCTCTGCCCTCTGCGGTTGTGGAGTCATCTTTTATCCACAGCTCTTCAGAGCAGCTTGCTTCAGAGAGGAGAGAGTGGATTTCTGTCAAGCCACTGCCCCCGTTGGCTTCAGAGTTTGGAAGGAAAGCCCTTGGGGAGATACATGCTCTTGAGCCACAGGTTTGAATCCCAGGATCCATTCACATGACCTTGGGTAGGTCACACCTCTCCTACCCAAGTGCCCTGTCTACAAAGAGGAATAATGACATCATGCCACTGGAATTTGGGGGGCTGGAAGTCAAGCCTACACCAGTCCACACTGTGCCCAGGGGTGTAATGCTGCCTAACACCTCAGGCATCAATTACTGTGAGGTACCCCAGTGCCTCCCTGTGGATCTACCCAAGCAGTAGCCGGGGCTTTTGAGGTTGCCACACGAACCCAGGATATATTTAGCTCTCTGCTGGGGCCCTGCCAGGTAAGAGCCTTCCACCCAGGGGAGGACACAGAATTTCAGAGCAGCTTTTAATTTCTCATCAGCAACCGTGGAATTTGCTCCAGAGCAGAACTTTTTATTTGGAAGCTATAGACAAAGCATCCCCAGAGCTCACACAGGCACATGGTTTGGATCCCGGAGCTGGTAACATGCAGGTGCCACACAGAGCCCCAACTCTTCCTCCGTGAGTAGAGCATGCTGGTCCCAGAGCAAGCCAGCAGGCTGTGGGAAGTCTAACAGCTGCTCTTGTAAGAGTGTCCTTGAGACGAGTTTGGAGCAAAGCCTGTCTGTCACTCACACATCCTGGAAGTGAATCAGCTCAGAAAAAAAGTGAAGCAGTCAAGCACGGAGAATAAAGGAAAGCTTGCCCAAATCACTACTACTTTTTGTTTTCTGAGGCAGGGCTCATTCTAGCCCAGGCTGGCCTGGAATTCTCTCTGTAGCCCAGGCCAGATTTTTGTTGTTATTGTTAGTTTATTTGTTCGTTTTTCCCCCCAAGGTAGGGTCTCGCTCTAGCCCAGGCTGATCTAGAATTCACTATGTAGTCTCAGGCTGGCCTTGAACTCACAGTGATCCTTCTACCTCTGCCACCCAAATGCTGGGACTTAAAGGTGTGTGCTACCACACCTGGCCTTTTTTGTTGTTGTTGTTTTTGAGATAGGGTCTCACTCTAGCTCAGGCTGACTTGGCATTCATTCTGTTGTCCCAGGCTGGCTCTCTTAATGTCCCAGGACAGAGACACTGTAGCTTCAGCCTCATGGTTCCTATCACCCTTCCAGGGGCTGATTGAAGGGACTCCAACACTGTAGCACTGGACCTGGCCTCCCAGGTCATCTTTTGACCTACCAGAGAAAGCCACCATGACTTGGAATTCCTGCATCTATACCCATGCCTGGCTCTTCTGGCCAGCCTTGAACTTACAGAAATCATCCTACCTCAGCCCCCTGAGTGCTCAGAGTGAATGCATGAGTCACCATGCTTATCGTAATGCTATTAAATTTTGATGTCTCTAATATGTGTCATGTACTCTTCCTCCATCGCTGGAAGTTACATACATGAATCTTTCACGGTCATTTTGAGTGCTTAGTACTCCATTCTTGATCGGAAGTTCCGAAGTTCTCAAACTATGGCCCTGGGATCCCTGACCGGTCCCAAGACCCTGCAAGGGCTTGGGGGGTCAAGAGCATTTTCCTAATAGGATCAGGGCTTTATTTCCCTTTGTCACTGCTATGTTTGTATACTGATACCTTCCAAAGATCATGTGTGAAGGGCTAGGTCCCCAGGGTGGACCATTAGCTGAGAGGGGTTGGCAGGAGCTCCTTAGGTCAATGGGGTTGTGCCCTAGAAGCAGATATTGGGACCCTAACTTCTCTCTCTCTCTTCCTCTGTTCCTTCCCTGTCACACCTGTCAGGGTGTGAACATTTTCCTTCTGCGTGTGCTCTGCACTATTACCAGAGGCCTAAAAGCACCAGGTCTGCCAAATCACGGACAGGAACCTTGCAAACTGTGAGTGCAAATAAGATTTTTCTCTGTATAAATTAATTGTCCTGGTACTTTGTAACACCAGTGAAAAGCGGACAGGAAATCACTACTGAGAAGAGGGCCATTGACTACAATGAGCTCTGAGGCGGGAGGAGGAACCTCCGGAATCAGCTTGGGGAAGGAGCTTGGAAGAGTCTGGAGGAGCAGGTTAGAGAGCACCTAGGATGCCACAGCCCACTGGGCCATTCTGGGACGGCTCATGGACCAGAAACCTACAGGAAATATGCGTGATAAAGTCTATGTGGAGCCGGATTCAGACAGCAATGAGAAGTCTCCTGGGAACTAGGGTAGATGGCACCCTTGTTCCATTTTGGCAATGCCCTGACTCTGAGAGGGTGGAGCTTAAGAAGAAGGGCAGCTGATCTGACCCAGGGCACGGCAAAGCAGCGCAGTGGTCAGGCTGTGGCATGGGGATTGTCGGCTGCTTTAAGCAAAGTTTATAGTGAGAATCGGGAGCAAAGAGGAGCATAGCAGCAAGACTTTGAAAGTTTGCGGCTTGACCTGAAAAGGACCATGGGTAAAGTTTGAGCTGGTGAGCAAGGTTGCCAGGTCTGAGCCAAGTGCTTCTTCCTACAGGGATAGCAGTCATGATGCTCGCTTGGGGCTTCTCAGGGACTTATAAGCGCAGAGCCACCACGCGTACAGAGACCAAGTAGCAAAAAGTCATTTCAAAGACACTCAAGGGCAAAATCCTTCCAAACAGAGTCCCAGTATACCCCGTGTGTCCCAAACTACTAGGGACTCGATTTCCCACCTTGAACTAGCAAGGAAGACATCCACAGACCACCACTGCTGTGGCTCCTGGGCCCAAGTACTGCCCACGCTGGCAGCAGCTCTTGGAACTGGCCACACAGTGCAGGCTTTGCAGGGGTACATGTGCAAGAAAGACAGGTCACGGTGGCTTTCTCTGGTAGGTCTGGGAGGCCAGGCCCAGCACTGCAGGGTTGTGATCACCCTAGAAGGGTGATCAATAGAACCATGAAGGCTGCAGATGAGGGACATCTGGAAGGCCAGCAACATGCAGCACCTGCCAAGAGAGCTGCAGGAAGCATACAGACCCACTAAAGAGAGGCCACAGGCGAGAAGTCCCCAGAGCCCTTGGAGCCTGCATCTCAACAGAGTGCCCCAGATGCTAAACATGCAGATTTAGAATCAATGTTTGCTTTGCCAGGTTCCAGTCTCTCCTTATCATTTTCCCAATCACTTTGGGAATAGGAATATTTACCTTATGCTTATAGCTTAAAGGGATAGTTTGTACTGTTGAGGCAGGGTCTCACTCTAGTCCAGGCTGACCTGGAACTCAAAGTCAAGGTGATCCTTCTACTTCAACCTTCCAAGTTCCAGGATTAAAAGCATAAGCCACACACCTGGATAGGATGTGACTTTTGAAAAATTATTTTTATAGGGGCTGGGGGAATGGATCCACACTTAAAGGTACCTGTTTGCCAACATGCCAGCCTGAGTTCAATTCCCCAGCACCCATGTAGAGCTGGACATAAAGCCAGATGCAATGTGACACAGGCATCAGTGATAGCAATGGGCCTATGGCAGTGGGTGGCAGAGCCAGGAGAATCCTGAAGCATGAGGGCCAGCTAGACTGGCACAAAGTGGCAAATACAAAGCAACTGGGGAGATCCAGTCTCAAGTAACGTGAAAGGGAAGACAGACACCCTGAGGTTGTCTTCAGGCAGCTACAAGTGCACCATGGCATGTTCAGGCAATTTACACACACAACACACACACACACACACACACACACACACACACACACACACACGGACACTTTCTCTCTCTCTCTCTCTCTAAAGGGTTTTTTAAATTATTGATTTATTTGCAAGCAGAGAGATAGTAGGGAGACACACAGAGAGAGAACGGATGTGCCAGGCCTCCAGCCACTGCAAATGAACTCCAGATGCATGCATCACCTTGTGCTTCTGGCTTTACTGGGTACTGGGGAATCAAACTCAGGTCGTCAGACTCTGCAGGCAAGTGCCTTAACTGCTGAACCATCTCTCCAGCCTTCGTTTTTTTTTTTTTTAAACAGGGACTCAAAGCTAAGAGTTTTGAGTCTCAGAGATGACTTTGAACTTGGACTTCTGAGCAGAGCAGGGACAGGTGAGCCTGAGGGCTCTTGAGAATGGAGGGAAGTGCGCTGCACTGTGAGGTGGACATGAGCTTTTAGGGGCCAGGGCTGGAGGCTATAGTTTAAATATTTAATGTACCCCAGAGCCCCTGTAGAGAAGTCTCAGTCCTCAGGGGAGTGCTGTTGGGAGGCAGCTCCTAGGAGTCTATGTGACTGGGGGTTTGCCCTTAAAGTGGGTACTAGGACCCCAGTGCCTTCCTCATTCTCTTTTGCTTCCCTGCCCTGAGGTAAGTGGCTTTACTGGGCCTCTGGTCCTTGTCATTGCCGCACGCAGCCCACCAGAAGCCTGAAGGCCTGTGTCTGCCCAACAATGGAGGGATACACCTGAGACTGTGTGTCAAAGCCAGTCCTTTCTCTCTGTAAGTAACTGCCATGGGCACTTTGTGATGGAGTTGGGAGCCGACTAACAGCCATCTTCTCTCTGTCCAGACGGTGCAGTGAATTCTGCCGTGGCTCTCTACCACGTGGGACGCTAATGCCACAACGGATCTGACATAGAAACTCACCTCAGAGTTTGGTCAGCCATCTCTGAAGCCATTTGCAAAACTGCAAAGTGATGTCACAGCCACCACCACGCAGGCTCATGTGGGCAATGGGGATTTGGGGGTGCGGTTAAGGTAAGGGTCATGAGATGGGAGATGATCCTGGGTTGTCTGAGTGACATAAGTGCTGTCTCATGTCCTTATGAGAAGGAGGCAGAGGAAGTTTTGACCAGAGAGAAGGCCATGGGAGGATGAAGGAGAGAGGGTTCCAGGTGCTGGCCTGGGAGGCTGAAGTGATGCAGCCATGAAGACCAGCAACCACCAGGGCAGGAAGAGGGAAGGACTGGCTTTCCTAGAGGCTCGGGGGACACTGCTGGCTGCACACTGATGTTAACATAGGGTGGTGGCCTGACCACCAGCCTCCAGAGCTGGGAACAGAGATGCTGTGCTATTTCCTACCCTCTTCCACGTGGCCACCAGAGACAGCACCCAGAAGAACTCCTCCTGGGCCTTTGGTCTGCACTAGGGGCTTGGTGACCTGAGTCTCTAGATAACCAGTACCAGCTGGGGAGGAGCTGGCCTGCAGGTGTATCCTTCCTTTACTATGAACACTGAGAGCAGCTGGGCCCCATATCCCAGAAATGAGGTCTAGGGGCCCAGCTGACAATGCCAGAATCAAACCCTTGTGCGGCCCCAAAACCCAGATGACCAGGGACAGGGGCCACATCATAATAGCCAGAGCCCTGACGAAAGCCAGCACTCCATCTTACTTAACCAATGTCACCAACTCCAGATCCAGCCTCGTCCTGGGGTCCCAGAGCCACAGTGAAGAATCATGTCTTCAAAGTGACCACGTCACACTGAGTGTGCCAAGGGAGCACCATGGACACAGCCAGCTTCACAAGGGTGTTGGGGAGGGGGATATTTGAGTGGGCTTTTTCAGATCAACCCCATCAAGACATAATCTCCACCATGGGGTAAGGAAAGATCTGGAAAGAAAGGTCTGGAGGAAGCAGAGCTGAACCTCAGGAGGACCTGCCCCTGACCCTGTGGACTCCTATGTTCCTCTGCTTACAGACCCTCCTCTGTCTCCAGAGCCAGTGCTGGTCTCCTACTGGAAGTTTCCTTGGTCTCCTCTGTCCTCCTGCCTCGTACCCCTGAAGACCCCCATTACCCTGGCAAGGTCCTTGGTTAGTCACATCTGAACACTCCTTCTGCCATGGAAAGTTAACACGGTGACAGGTCCCAGGAATGAGGACACGGACGCCTTTGGGAGCTGTTATCCAGACCAAACCCACTTTCTAGGAAGCATTTCAGAGAGGGGTAGCACCCAACCCCAGGCTTCCCAGCACCCAGGACCAGACCTAAATCCTTGGGAGGGAACCCTGCGAGTTCGAGGGTGGACAAAGGTCCCAAGAGAGCTGGAAGCCCTGTGGCCATTGTGGAGATGCAGCAAAGGCAGAGGACAAATGCAGATGGACGGGGCGGAAACCAGACGGGGGATGGAGGGTGGGGGCGGGTGGGAAGAGGACAGGGAGAAGGCATGCTCTGGTGCATGGAGAGCAGCACATTGTTTGACACAGGGAGGTGTGACTGACTGCAGGGACATCCTGAAAACAGTTCTGAGTCTGCAGATGGGGAGAAGTCAGGGCTGGAAACTGGGGATATTCAGCCTTGACCTAGCTGAGGCTGACTATTCAGCCCTGCCAGAACCTCAGGGTGTGGGAGCTTCACAGTGACACCCATTTTTGTCCCACCTCTCAGCCCAGCACACTGTCCTGTAGGCCTCCAATCATGCTCTGTCTGGGACATGGCTTCCCAGCAGACCAAGGAAGTCTGCTCACACCACGGGGGGAGTCCAGGCTCCCAGATCCAGCCCCCACCAGGAGAAAACGCAGACTAGGAGCTCATCACAACACCCCTTCCTGACGTTCCCTCCAGCTACCCAAGGTCCCCTCCTAAGTAGCTGCCCATACCACCTCTCATTTGCACCCACTTAGAGCACCAGGCAGAGATAATGACGGGGAAAAAGGCCACAATGTCACCAAAGCATCTGAACTTGACCCACAGAGGGAAGACTGTCTCAGAACCCTGCCTTTCTGGCACTTTGTGCCCACTGCAGTGCCAACCAGAGGCTTTGGAGGTGTCACTTGCCATGTTAGATCAGGGAACAATGACATCCCAGGAAAGGACATCCTGGACCCAGAGGAACAGAGATGGCTGAGTGTGAGGTGGGACCCGGCTCCATCCATCCTTCATCTTTTGCTGACAAGTGTCAGGTGATGCCTCCCCAGGTGTGAAGCAGGCTCACACAAGGATTAGCCTACCCTGAGGACAGATATCATCAGGGCCAGGAGCCAGTAGCTTGTACCATAGTGACCGAGCATTTGTTCCAGTCTGCTGGCTGGAACTGCAATGCCGGCTCAGTCACTGTCCTCCCCTTCCTGGGTGTGAAGAGCCCAAAGCCCAATGTGTGTGCCTCCTGCAGAGGGCCAGTGGCCACTGACACTACAAGGAGCAAGCCTGGCTCAGGAGACAGGAGGCATGACTCAACACTCCAAGTCTCAGCCTCCAGAGGATACACTGCTGCTACCCTGGACTGCTGCTCTCTGGAGAGACTGGAGGTGTAAACAAGGCTGAGACAGTGCTAGCTGAGAGGACGCAGGGGAAAGGAAGACAAGCCTTCATCCAGCTTAGGTAGGAAGCTGATGCTAAGTGGGCCTGACCCAGTGCACCTTCCTTGCGGTGGAGGGGGTTTTACCTGGTGACACAGTCCCCACATGTAACCTGTTTCCCGATGCCTACTGAGTCCTGGGCCCTTGACTCTGACCAGCCCCAGCAACTCAGGGCTTGCTGAGTCAAATAGCAAAAGCAAAATCAAAGTCTCCCTTCTACCTGCCCTGGTCCTTCACACAGAGCAACTGTGCTCAGAGCTCAGGTGCCAGGCAGAAGTCCGCAACTGTCCCTTTCCCAACAGACTGCAAGAAGCCTCCGCCGTAGGGAACCCAAAACCTAACCAGTTCAACTGCAACCTGAAGGTGAACGCACTTCCTCAACAAGGAACTTCGAAAATGTCAGATGAGAAAGGTTGACTGTCACGTCTTCATAAAATAATACCGGCTTCAAACCCAGACCTTGAG
Organism: Zapus hudsonius; assembly: GCA_004024765.1. Lineage (NCBI taxonomy): Eukaryota > Metazoa > Chordata > Mammalia > Rodentia > Dipodidae > Zapus > Zapus hudsonius. The sequence continues at coordinate 6,876 of PVHP010015907.1, read as the reverse complement.
AGCAAGGGGTTGCCAAGAAGAAAGTGGAACCATACACACCTGGATGGTCCTGTTCTTACACACTGACAAACCGAGGCACAGGAAAGGAAGATGGCTGGCCCAAGGTCAAGTGGACAATGGGCTCTGTAAGGCCCAATGCCCCAGGGGCTGGAGGAAGGAGGGACCAGGAGTCAAGGCTGGGGAGAGGGGACCACATGGACTTTGTGTGCTGAGAAGCTCTCTTGTGGTTGGAGCTTACGGTGGATCTCTGGGGCCTTATGATGACCCCAGGAGGGGACCCTGCAGAAGGCAGAGGAGATGGCACAGATTTGCTGACTGTGTACCAGTGGGCACTGCACTGGGATGTGGGAGCAGTGCTCTGTTTACTAAGATGAGAAGGTGCATGTACAACCCCCCCCCAAGATGCCCCATCAGGACACCCCAGGGGCCAAGCCTCTACCCACAAGGCACTTATCCACACATCACAAGGAAGCAAATAAATCACCTGGGCCTGAGCCAGACCCTTTGGGATTCAAATCCTATCTCTGCTCCCAGGAAACTTCCAGGACCTCCTGGGACTCTGTTTCCCCCTCTATGCATGAGGACCTCAACAGCATCCCTGAGAAGCATGAGGAGGGACCAAGAGAAAACAGATCTGCTGTCTGGCCCAGGGCCCTGAGAAAACACCCATGAGCCACGGCTTCTGTGACATTTAAGCCTGTCCTGCCCGGGTGCCATGGTGACACTCTAGATGCCCAAGCCTCATGGCAGTGGAAACATTCCTTGAGTAAACAAAGATGCCACACTCAGGTTGCTCTGGGGGGACTAGCAGCCCGGGACTTCCGGAGACCCTGGCAGCTGGTCGGTTAAAGCCTATGGAGTTCTTAGCAGCTCAGCTCGGCCCACAGCACGTGATTATCACCAAAATCCAGAAGCTGCCAATACCCATCATGGTGTCTTCCTGCTAACGCTGCTTTACTTGCCCTCAGAGACACTGCCAACATGCCTGTCAGCTGCAAAACACCGGGCACCCTCGGTCCTCCAAGAACCTGGTAGATGGCAGCAAGAGAATGTCAACAAAGGCAATGCCAGGCCTGATTTCAGAGAAGGCCTTACTACATCCTCCAGGGCAGGGCACAGCCACAGGAGGGCTTAAGGAATGGCCCCACATTGTCTGCCAAGCAGGGCCATGGACAGGGATGCTAGCAACTACTGGTTATCAGCAACTGTAGCTTGGCCTGGCTCTGAGAACAGACAGGCCCTTTAAAGGGCCAGTGACAGGAGAAGGTCTTCCTCCTGGCCAGCCTTCCTCCTCTCCCTCCTTTCTGGCTCTGTTGTTCCCCCTCATCAGCTCAGAGCTCTCCTGCACACACAGGCTCTGAGGACCAAAGGTTGAGTAGGTAACTTTTTCACACCACTGGGGTCAGGGGTCAGGGGTCAAGGGACAATCCCTTTTCTGGGACCTCAGGAAGGAATTTCTTAGAGTCCATCAACCTCAAAACTTGATTCCAGGAAATAACAAACTAGCTCATTGACAGAGACTATGTATTTAAAAAAAAAGACAAAGAAGAAAGATGGGCTGGAGAGATGACTCAGTGGTTAAAGGCACTTTCTTGTAAAGCCTGTTGACCTGGGTTCAGTTCCTCCCCCCCCACCCACGTAAAGACAGGTGCACAAAGTGGCACATGCATCTGCGGTTTGTTTGCAGTGGCTCGAGGCCCTAGAATGTCCATTCTCATTCATCCTCCCCCCCTCTTTCTCTCCCTCTCCCTCTTTCTCCTTCTCACTCTCCCTCATAAAATAAAAAAGAAAGAACAGAAACAAAGGATCCTGGGTGGTCAGCAGAGTAAGTCACCTTCACCATCATGGGACTACAAGTCAGAGCTTAGAGGGGGGCCTGTGGGGCCAAGACTGTTAAATCAGGGCCCCAGGTTCCATCCACATGATTCTTGATGGAGTTCAGGACACACTGCCCAGAATGGAGTCATAGTGAGAAGACAGACCCAGCACAGACACCTGCACTTGGCTCCGTCCAGCTGTGGACAGGGAGACGTCCCCTCTATTCGATGCTAAGGACAGTGGCTCCTGCACAGTGGAATTGTCATCTCTCTCCCCAGTCAAGGGTTTCTAAAGCAAAGTGTGCTGTCCTCAGAGCTATGAGCAACACTTGACTTCCTCCTTTGTACCTCAAATCTCATTACGAAGAATAGTCCACACCACCAGGAGCACTCAGATGGCCGTGGTGGACACGCTGACCATTTCCTTACAGTCTTTTTTCCTTGGCTGTGTGGCAGAGTGAGGATATCACACGTGATGTGTGATTCCGCCCTTAGGTGTTTCTAAACTAAACTGCTTTTCTCAAACACCTTCTGCTCACATTAAAAAGTCATCACACACATCATTAACTATTAAATGCCCTCCACATCCACCTAGGATGCAAGTTTCCAAAGACCATGCACTTCTCCACATTCCTGCCTGCTGCTGAGTTCCAGGGTCTGGAGCAGTGCAGGCACAGGTAAGCACCCAGGAAGCATTTGCTGGATGAAGAAATGGTGCTTTGTGCCCACTGTCCCCTACCATGGTTGGTGGGTCCCCACCCAACTGGTCCCATGCTGTCTGCTCCCAGGCCGGAAGTGCCATTGCTTCAAGGATAGTGAAGGACCAGGCCGGCTCTAGGCTCTGCTCCATCCTCTCCTTGGCCCTGGACAGGTGCTTGGCCTTCTTCAGACCTCACTGTCCCCTGTGTGGGGGTGGGAGCATTAAGAACATTCTCAGGTCCCTTCTACCTGCCAAACAGCAGTGGTGAGAACAGAAGACTGAGCCAGGCTCCCAGGCTTCCACCTGACAGGGGCTCAATCCACATTAGTAAAGTGACTGCATGTTGAGACAGTGTCTTTCCACAGGTCCTCAAACTAAGGTGGTCCTCATCCAATCAGCCTGATATCCTTAGAAGAGGAGAGGATCTGGACACAGGACAGAGAACCCCGTGAGGACACAGGGAGAAGACACTGTCAACAAGCCAAGGAGAGAGAAACAAGCCCTGCTGATGCCTTTGATCCAAGTTCCAGTATCATCCAAAAAATAAATTTCTCCCATAAAGTCCCCTGGTGGGTGGCACTTAGTTATGGAACAAATGCACACACATATCCATATACACCTCTGCTCACCTGAAGAAATCCTACCTGCCAGGCCTGTAGCCATCTCTAAGGACATCTAGGCTCAGAGAGTACACAGGCCTTGTTGAAATACCCAGATCTTGTTGGTGGCAGAAGTGGCACTGAGCCCCCACACTCACCGTCCCCAGATCAGGTGCCTACCCAACCCCCTGCCCCATTGTGACTGTGGGCTACTGTGTGATCAGCCACCATCCTCATCACCATCTATCTACAGGGCTCACTGTGTGGAGCCGGTGCTGTGCGCAGAGCTAAAGCATTCCCTCTATACACGTGGCAAAACAGGCCCAGGAAGCCACACAGTTAGCACACTGCATTCAGGTCAAGCCCTGTCTGCCATGGAACACCATCTCCTTCCACCTTGCCATGGCACTGTATAAAGCTTTCTCTAGCCACCAAGATCAACAGGCAACCGAAGCCAGTGTGGTAACCACAGAGCCTCCAGGCCACACCTAAACCAGCAAGGAGGTGCCCTGTGCTGTCAAACCCCAGCTACAGCCGCACTCGGATGGCTCAAGGGAAGGAAGGAAGTTGCTTCTGACCAAGGAGGTTGTACAGATTATTGTGGGCTCAGATCACCTGCCCATCTGCTCACTTACACCTGCCACAGTCAACCTCCAAAAGGCCAGCCTTCCACGTGAGAAGCATGAGAAGTATCGCTCTTGACAATAGAAGCTGCTGACCTGCCAAAGAAATACGTGGCAGCCACACGCTAGAATCCACATACTGGACAGAGTGGATCACACTTCCACTTTCTCACAAACACTGCTGTGTGTGGAGTCAGCTGGCCAGGGCGACAAGTGGACAGAGGGACAGTACTTTCCAAGGGGAATTCAGAAAGGCTGTGGTGGGCTTGACCACCCAGTAATGACCATGATTAGCCCACGACCCGAGGGCAGGCTGGGTGTGGGTCTCCTACTTGGAACCAGTGCTACCTCAGTTTCAAGTCAGCAGGACATGATCAAGAAGGTGTCACAGCACACAGGCCACCGGGCCCACACCATGGTTCAAAGCCCATCTCCTTGCCCCTCAATAGCCCCACTGGCCTTCTACTGGGGTCAACAACTACAAACGGGGAGGGGCTACCTGTGTTCCTCTGTGGACGCTTGATTACAGGAGGGCCAGAGGCATCAATTACGGTCATCAAAAGCATGAAATTACCCGTGCGCACCCAGCTACTATCCCCACTGCCATTAGATAAACGTCTGGAGGTCCTACCAAGACACAGGGTGCCCTTCCCAGCCACCCTCAGTTAACAGGTTGGGCATTTCAGAAATCTTCCTCCAAAGGACCTATCGGCATCTTCGACTTGCTGTCACCCAGGACACTCTCCCTATGCCCTGAGAGAATGAGAGTGGGCATTCTCTGGCCTCCTGCCACTGCAAAGGAACCCCAGATGCATGCACAGCAGGAGGGGACAGTCCCTTGGGAGATGTTCCCCCCCCAAGCTAGGAGCCCATAGTGATCTGTCACTGTATACTCATTCCCTCTCTGTCCATTTCCCCCACAGAGAAAGCTGCTATCCCCACTAATCTGTACCATAGCCAAGGCTCACACTGCAGTGAGTGGTCTTGGAAGGAAGCATGAAGGAGTCGGGGGGCCCCAGGATCAAATCCACACCAGTTGACAGTTCTGAACGCGCCTCTTCCAGGTCACTGAAGCCTGGCCAACCTACAGCACCCTGAAAAATAGAGCACTAGGCTCTCCCTGATGGGGAATGCTAGGACCAGCCCCTGGCTTAGCCTAAGATTCCCCCCCCCCCGCCCCAGTTAACCCTCCAGACTGTCACCAAGGCCTTCCAGCTCTAGGCCTCAGTTTCTCCAAGAGCACAAGGTACAACTGGATAGCAGCGACGTGGGATTTTCCAGAAGAGGTCATATCCTTTGGGTGGGTGCGGCGGGAGAGGCAGGGCTGAGTGGAGGGATGGCCGGATGGTGGGATGACACGCAGAGGCAGGGCCTGGACTGACACACATAGGGACTCTGGGACACCACACCTGCCCCAACAAACCTGGGGCGTTTGGGGTCGGCTTGCCGCCCCCACCCAGGTGCTGCGGGAACCGCGGCAAGGGCGGCGTCCCCTGCTGCAAAGCTCCGCCTGTCATCACGCCTCTCACGGTTAGGACTGCGGTGGTCCGAGACCACCCTCACCGAGACCCACGTCTCCTTCCGCAGCCTGGCACAACCCGGGACCCCATCAGAAGCAATGGAGTGGCGCCTACAAGACAGCCCTGCGCAGCGCCCCGGCTGACACTGTACAGCGGGATCCCCTGCGCGCGCCACGAAGCTACGGGCCCGGGACTCAGAGACAGTGGACGGGGCCACGGGTCGGCCCCTCGGGATGGCAAAACCCTCGAGCAAAAGTTGGGTGGAGCCGCTGCGTGTTTCCCCCCGAGGGGCAGGTGCAGCCCTCGCAGCGCGGGTGTCCAGCACTCACCTGCACTCATCTCAGCAGCAGCTTGGAGTCGGGGCGGTCCCGGGCGCTGCGGCAGCCGGGTGCCCCGGCGCGCAGGTGCGGCGACGGCGCGAAGCTCCCTCCGGGTGCCAGCGGCGGGCGGCTCGGCTCCTGTGAGCGCCCGCCCAGCAGCTCGCCGCAGCCCTCGCGGCGCGCAGGCCCGCCCACCCGCCCCGCCCCTCGGCTCAGTCAGCTCCGCCCACCCGCCCCGTCCCTCGGCTCAGTCAGCTCCAATGAGTGCCGGCTGGACCGCGGTGCACGCTGGGAAGTGTAGGCGTTGCGTCCCCGGCGCCCGTCTTCGCGAGGCACCGTCCAGGAGTGCGGACTACAAATCCCAGCAGGCACCGCGGCCGGCGCAGGCGCATACTGGCGAGCATCGCAGAGGCCGCCTGCTTCAGTTCCAAGCGCTCTGCAGAACTGTCAACGAGGCCTGGGGGAAACGTGGGGAGGCTGCGGCTCACTGGAGTCTCGGAGTCGGGAGGGTGACGGCGTAGAGAAAAGTGAGCTTTGAACCAGGCGTGGTGGCGCACGCCTTTAATCCCAGCACTCTGCAGGCAGAGGTAGGAGGATCGCCGTCATGAGTTCGAGGCCAGCCTGGGACTACGTAGTGAATTCCAGGTCAGCCTGGGCTAGAGCGAAAAACCAAAATATAAAAAAATAAATAAAGTGGGCTTTGAGTAGCACTTCTTCAGCCGTGTTAGGCCTCTAGGCCAGCCTCCGTTCTTTCCCTGTGCACAAAAGGGGGAAACTGAGGCAGAAGGAAGGCAGGTCACAGGCCGAATTTGTTGACACCTTTGGTGAGGCCGGAAAGGACTGGGATTCGGGTGCATGTTTCCTGTCTCCAGGGTTAGACTGTTCGCCACCTCGACATAGGCCCCACCAGCTTCGGTGGCACCCTGGTCCCAGGAGGCCACACAGAGGAGCGGGCAAGCCATGTGCCCTGTCGCCACCGTCCCCCCCCCCATGATGGATTCCATCTGTGACATCAGGCACCCAGTCTGGACTTGGAACCCCGGACAGGAGGGGACGTTGGAACAGGCAAGGCTCAACCAAAATCAATCGTTTTGACAAGAGAGCTGACACCCTCTCATGAGATGGGCCACCCCTCACAGCACAGCCAGGGTCCAGGTGGAACCACAGAGGAATTGTTGAGTCCAGCATGAGTGCTGCTCTCACTGTGAGCCTGACAACCTGCACCAGGGTGATGGTGACAGACGCTAAGGGTACTCAAAGCACATCAAAGAAGAATTCAGAAGTGGCTGAGAGCTCA
>PVHP010015906.1:0-36696 GCA_004024765.1 Zapus hudsonius | reverse complement strand
TCTCCTTTTCTCCCTTTCTTTCTGTTTTCCATGCTAGGCCCTTCTCTAGGTACTGGAATTACAATGACAAGCAAAGCTCTCAGGTTGGCATTGAGCTGGCTCAGGACCTAATCCGAAAGACATTTGCTTTAAATTTTGAGATGGCTTGCCAATTACTGGGGCAAAGTGTTATGTGTACATACCAGGAGCACCAAACCCAGAGTGGGTGTGTGAGTGTGGTATGTGTGGGAGGGAAAGAGACAAGCCAAGGGATCCAAATGGCAAGAGAAGACTGGGGATTCTGGGGTATACACCTGAGAGTTTGGGAACCTTGGGAAAATTGTAGACAGGTGTCAGGACTAAGGAAGTGGCTGGAGGAAGGCAGAGCCATGTCATGGAGAAGTTGTTGGCAGAGTAAATAAAGGAGGTCAGCCTATCATGAAGGACCTCTGCAGTGCTGTTTTCTTTTTTTTTTTAATTTTTTATTGTCCATAATGAGTTACATTATTTAGTGGGCAAACAATGAGTTGTTATCCCCAATTCTCTGATGCTCCCCCTCCCCCTTCCCCAACCAGCTGGATATCCTCCTCCATGGGTCGTCTGGATCAGTCCTTGTGATAGGGGACCATGGATAGCCTAGTATTCAGCCAGGTTCTCCTGGCCCTAGTATGTTGTTACTGAGAGGTGCCATGCCTCTGGATAGTCTCCCCCACCACGGCTCTCACAATCTTTCCACCCCCTCTTCCACTCAGTTCCCTGAGTCACGGTGGATGAGTATTAAGGCTGCTTTATTGTTGTGAGCTTAGGGGTCTTTGTGTCAATAATCATTGGTTTCTGTCTCACTGGCTTATCCTGTGTTGATTGAATGTCTGTGGCTGTGGGTCCCACTGGTTCATCCCATCATTCTCTGTGGGGTTCCATATGGTTCCTCCATGATATGACTGTGGTGGCTCCTCTCTTGCCAGGATCTCAGCTATCGGCCTATCGGTTGGTAGGGTTAGATGGGCCCCAGCAGTGCTGTTTTCAGCAGGAGAGTGTGGAGGGACTTTTTAACCTCTAGAGTGTGGGCAGCAGGCAGGAGGGCACTATGATGGAGAGGAGGTCTGGCAGAAGAAGATTATGCCCCAAACGAACTTCAGAAACACAAAACTATGGGAGGTGCAGGGAATATCTATGAAGGTTTACCCTTCCCTGGAAGGAGAGAGGCAAACCTCGGTTCTAAGTGACTTCACACTCACGTTCTCCTCACAAGAGTTGTGAAATAAATCTCACCTGTGCCCAGCGACACACATCATGTCTTGAAATGTGATAGCAGTTAGGTCTTCCTCAACACACCTGCGGTGAGTGGTGAACTCCAATAAAAGCTTACTTCATCTCACAAAGCAACAGGTGAATGTCCCAGTGATGTCAGAGGAGACCCTATCTTGGAGCGCCCCTCATGGACACAAGATAGCCACAGTCACGTCCATTAACCATTGAAAGCAGTGGAAAGTGTGAATGGGAAAGACTGAAACAGTGTCCTGAATTCTTATATCAGTGGGAAGAGTTTACAAAAGACCTCTCTAATAGCTTCTGTTTATCTCTCATGGACACCGGCAACCCCTGGCTGCCCAGGAAGCTGAAATGAGGAGAATTCATTTTCTGGACCCTGTAGAAGGAGGTAGAAAGGAAGAATTGAACCCTAGCTATGAGCAGTGTTTGCCACAAGTACCTTGCAAACCGTAGGAGGAGGCAGAAAGGAAGAATGACTGTGAGACTTTGATATTGAACCCTGGCTATGAGCAGTGTTTGCCACAAGCACCTTGCAAACCTGGATAATATCTGAAGGGGAGGGAGAAGCTACGGCAGGAAGGCTATAGCAAAGGTCAGCCACAGTCATGAATTTTATTATGAATTTTATGAAAGGTTTGCTGGGAAACTACATTTAAGAAAATATATATGGTGACTATGATTCCCTTGATGGCACGATGGAGTGATTTGCAATGTACTTGGTTTTCATGGCTCTCGTTCCAAGTACTGTCACTAGCTTTCATGTCAGACACTTGAGTTGTTTCAAAATCACCAGCGTGCCCGCTATTAAATTACATACACGTGTGCATGCACACACACACACACACACACTCTCTTACATCCTTTAGAAGCCCCCAGTGAATGGTGGGATACAGGCCCACGCTTCTCCTGGCTATAGCATCAACACTATTGATTTGTTTGGGCAAACACACTTCTTTACAAGACTGGAACTCCAGGGAGATCAGACTTACTCACTGCTCCACATCTCTTGCCAAAGGAATGGAGCATAAATTCTATTAGTTTGCACGCACACTAACATTTGATTCTCATTGACAAGCCTGCAGAACAAGTTTGCACAGCAGGTTATGAGAGGTAAGTAACCCAGAGAAGTGAGATGGTTTCCTTAGATTCCCCAGTAGAGAGTGAGGGGTCAGTAGCATTTTGAGTCCAGATTGCAGCAGCTTTTAATGCTAGATGATTTGGAAGGGCTCCAGGGTAGCAACAAACCAAGGCCACTGAGAAATGAAGAGTTGATAAGTTTCATTATAACTAGGTTAGGAAGGTCTGGGAAGAAGTTTCTCTCTAATCTGTTAATACACCTTGTTAAAACTGAGTTTTATAACACATCGAATATTGTATTACCTTCGCAGAGTCTGTGGTTCAGGAGCACACACGTGGTAAGGCTTAAGGCTTGTCTCCTCCCCGTGATGTCTAGGGCCTCAGCCCAGAAGTGTGAAGTGGCCACCACTTACACCATGGTTAGGGCTGGACTCTTCCAAGATGGCTACTGTCATGTCCTGGTCCTGAGCTAGAAAGACTAAGGCTGGCCTTAGAAGGGATCCCTTATTTAGATACTCATGTCTGAGCTCTGGGTGTGGCTTCAGTTTCTTCCCATATGACTACCTCGGGTAATTGAACTTTCTCCATTGGCAGCACAGAGCTGTATGACAATGTATTCCAGTGAGCAGGGCAAATGCTCTCTGGGTAGGCACTTAGTGTCTTTTTTGTGTGACTCTCTACTGGTTGAAGCAGTCTCTATAATCTACCTAGACTCAAGGGAGAGGATTTCTCTTGATGGGAAGAATGGCAAAGGATTTTCAGCCATGTTCTCAAACTAGTGCTGAGGCTCATACATGTCACTTACAGGTTTGCATGCCAGCAGACCTGATTGCATGAGTGTTCCTTGTCTGAAATGTGAAGAATCATGAATACAGACAGAGAAAAACTAGTTCAGCAAACGTTGAGGTTCCAGGTAAACAGGAATAAGACGGGACACATAAGGACACACGTGACTGCAGATGGATGACCTGTGACTCACTCACTGTGATAAAACTTGCCATTCAAACACCTTCAGAAGTTCACAGGCAATTCGGTCCCTTGGCATAAGCAGAATACAAAAATGCCTAAATTTCTTGGCAATTATAACTTAAGTCCCCTTTTTTATTAGGTTTTAAATTAGAATAAAAGGTTTCATGATGACATTTGCCATACGTTGTTTTTATCCGTCCCTTCCGTAGGTCTCCTCCAGTTCCTGTGTCCGACTTGCCAGTCCCTTCCTTCTCAGTAACACTTCTTCTGTTTTCACACTCATGTGTTCCATGATCATCTTTTCTTTCCCTTCCCTTAAGGTCTCTTCTCCATCTTTCATAAGTCCCTTTCTAGTCTCAGGATCCACACTCACCCGTACCTCACTTCTATATGTCTCTTCCTATATACACACATATACAACATTTAGACAAAAAGTCCAAGGTCCACCTGTAAGATAAAACCTGCAGTATTTGTTTTTCTGAGTCTGGCTTATTTCACTTAACATAATGGTTTCCAGTTCTATCCTCCGTGTTCCTGCAATTGTCATGATTTCATTTTTTTGATGACTGAATAAAATTCCATTATAACCTGCAGTCCATGGGCCACATGGGTTCCAAGGGACTATGACGGCAGCCTGACCCATTGATAGGAACAAGGTCAGTCCCAATGCCAACAGGTTGTGCACCACTGGTGCGTATGGACCACATCTTCTTTAATCTCTTCATCTGCTGAGTCTTGTTATGTTTTAAGCCAGCTACTTCATAGTCTTTTGTTATATCAGCCCTGGGAGCCCTGGGAAATTGATTTACACCCTGCTCACAAGACTATAGTTTTCATAAGACCAATAGGTGAGATAGTACTATTGTATCCATATTAATGTCCTGATTTTGATAATCACATGGTTGACATTAGTTGAATCTATATGATTTGTATTAAAATCTTTTGCCTGGTTCTATTTTTTTCTTTAATTTTTATTTTTTAATGTTTTTACTGGCTTAAAATTATATATATTAACACAACACTATGCTCAGTATCATAGGTTATTAGGATGACTTTCACTTTTATGCATTATTCTCCCCCCCATGACTCGTACATTCTTTCTACCCCCTCTTGCAACATTCTTATGAGCTTGAAATTACATTTAAGAATAAAATAAATAAAATAAATCTAATAATCTAATTTCTCTCTTGGGTTCAATGGTATATGTTTATATAATATATATATATATATATATATGTGTGTGTGTGTGTGTGTGTATAAGTATGTGTATGGTTTTATTTCTTTCTATGTGACCATGCCAGAAACTGACAGATCTTACCACGACTTCCTGTAGTGTTTTCTACCAGTATATCAGCGAGGGAACATAAATTAAAAGTATCATTTGGAAGCTTAGTTTTCTAAGCTGAATACATTCATCTTCCCTTCTATCAAGTATAGTTATTGACCATTCATTGAATTATCTCCCCCACTTTAATAATGAAAATACAACATTTGTGTTAACTGGAGAATTTATTTTTAAAAAATATTAAAATTTGAGATAAAGAGATAGAAACAGAAACAGAGAGAGAGGGAGGGAGGGAGGGAGGGAGGGAGGGAGGGAGGGAATATGGCCAGACCAGGGCCTCTTGCTGCTGCAATCAAACTCTGGACACATGTGCCACTTTGTGCATCAGGCTTAACATTGGCACTAGGGAATTGAGCCCAGGCAAGCAGGCTTTGCAAGCGCCTGCCTTTAGCCACTGGGCCATTTCCTCAGCCCAGAATCTTCTTTTAATTAGTGTCCTTTAGCCATAGAAAAGTGAGAAAGGACATAAAGCATCATGGAAAATCTTTGCTCTTTTTTTTTGTGATTTGAAAACCCCAAGTGCCCAAGTATTATTCAGGCACCTGGGAGCTCCTGTGGGCTGCTTTATTGGATGGAGTACATGGAAGGGTCATACTAACCCAAATGTCTGGGTTTAGTTAAATGTTTCTTCTTAGACAACAGGGTGTTTTATCTGTTGTTGTAAGGAACAGACCAATCAGTTCATGGGCTGAACTGGAAATTCCAAAGTGTGTTTAAGGAAAAGCTCATCTTTGTAGACTGCCAGAGCCTCAGAGCCTTCGCTCTGCCCCTCCTAAAAACGATCCACACCAGGACTTGGATCAATAGTTGTGCTGCATCGAAAGTTATGTCTTACAGGATGTCAATATTAACCTTTCAAGTGTGCACATCTCATGATTTATCCATCAATAGCTCTCCTAAATATGTTTTATATGCTGCAAGCACTTATTTTTACCAGGCAGGGAAACAGACATCTCGAAGCTAACTACCTTCTATCAAGATGCTCTGTCTCTTGAATCAGGGACACAGCTCACCTTACTGAGCTCACACCCTGGAGCTGCCTAGCAACTTCTGGAACTTCTTCTGGGACACTTTCTATCTCAGCATAGCAATTAAAGTTGTCCTGAACAAAAAGTGCTTGAGAAACATTTGCAAACTGACGTGACTATCAATCTAAGTGGCGCCCATTTTGTCATATTGAAATCCTTCTTAAATTACTGGCTGCATGATGCGTTCTGATAAAAGAGCTCATAGGTGTTTTTTTCATGAATATATATCTGTGATATGTCTGAGTATGTACATGAGTGCATGTGTGCGCGTGTGTGCGCGCATGTGTGTGTCAATGTCAGGTTGATGTCTGAGGTCTTAATCACTTTCCACCTTATATTTTGAGGCAAGGTCTCTCCTCAAACCTAGAACTCACCAATTCAGCAAGGCCAGCTGGCCAGCAAGCCTGCCCCAGGGATCCTCAGCAGTGTTGGGGTCACGTGCATGTGCTACCATGTCCCTCTTTACATGGATGCTGGGGATGAAAACTCAGGGCCTCATGCTTGTACAGGAAGTATTTTACCAACTGAGCCATCTCTCCAAACCCAAGGGTTCATAATTTTTAAATAGTTGCATTTACCTTTCAGAAAAATCTAAAAAGGTAACTTATAATTCCTCTTACACAGAAAGAAATACAGCCATTCCCCCAAAGTCACTAAGTGAATGTAGGTAGGAGAGCTAGTCATTGTATTCATGTTTGCTAGGAATGTGAGTCAAGGGTGATACACTAGGTGTCAATGAATGGAGCTGGGGACTTGGGTTTCACGTCTGGCTTGTAGTTAGGAGCATTGTGTGCTATTAATGTAACGAGTCAACTAAGCCTGTTACTTAAGACCCTTTGTGCCAGGGTACTAGGTATGTATAAAACTGGAAAGTTGGCACAAGTCACCATAATGCCCATCTTAGTGTTATAATGCCATTGGCACAGATTGTAATAAAGTTCATGTCCTTAGACCATCATGGAAACCCTATCAGGAGAGGAGATATTCTAAAGAGACGCTTGTGCAGCTATTAGACTATTAGCACAATGGACCCCCCAGAATTAAAATCACTCCAGGAATCCCATGCTTGGGGAGAGCCTGCTGTGCCGCTACCAGCCAGAGGAAGCACTTGGCTCCCAGGAAGAGATTTCACACAGGTCTGAAAACCGATCAGACCACCCTGCAAGACAGATGGGGACACAGACAGTGATAGGCAGAAGCACTCTGACCAGGACTACTTAGGTATATGAACCTCTTGCCTTTTATTTAAACCCACTCATGTCAGTACCCCCCAAACATGGATTTGGGGGTCATTGGACCTTTTCATTCTTAATGTGGCCCAAATCAATAGATCTACTTTTATGGTTTTCATCATATTGCCTCTTTAATTGGTGTAGTGAAAAAAGTTGGCCCAGATTAGCTTGTTGGATGTGTGCAGGGGGCAGGGTGGGTGCCAGGGCCAGGCTGGTACTCTAAAAAAGTCTAGTAACAAACATATTTATTATCATACAGTTCTGGAAGTCAAATATCCCTACTTGGTCTCACTGGGCTGAAGTGAAGATTTTGGCTGGACTGACCACTTCTGGAGGCCCCAGAGAGAATCTGGCTTTTGACCTGTTCAGTATTTTGGATCACCAGTATTCCTTGGCTCCCAGCCCCTTCCTCTGATCACCTCAACCTCTTGTTTCTGCTGTCACATCTGCTACTTCTGACCACTACTCCTGCCTCCTCCTTACAAGGATCCTAGTGATGGCTTACCCAGAAATCCCACGAGCATCTCTCCATAGTGAGGTCCTTAACTTAATCGCATTGGCCAAGTTCCTCTTACATGAAAGGCCACATAGTACAACTTCCTGGCCATGGAGTGGACTGGGCTCCACCCGAGTGTCTCACACCCTTTAGTCAGTGTAGTCAAACCTTTTACTATTGTCTTGCTCATAATAAAGTTCCTTGCTGCTTTAAAAAATAACATCCTGGGCTTTAGGACATATTTTAGAACCACTTAGGATGGATGTAATCGCAGGACTCTTGTTCAGCCTGTGACAATAATATAGAGGTCAAATGTCATGACGAGTTGGCGCACTGACACGCATGCAATGCCAGTTGTCTCAGTAAACACCAACCTGACTGCATAACCCGCCTCAGGCACTCTGAGGGCCAACAATCCAGCATTGGTCTAGGAGGAACATCCCTATGGAGAAGGCTGGGCTAGGAATCCTTCCCAGGGGACAGTAGAGAAGCTACCACTGCCTCCCTTTCTGTCTTTCAGAGAACCACATGGGTTGTTGATGTCTGTCTCCAGGACTTTGACTGCTGTCTGGCCCATGTCTGAGAAACCTCAGCACAGGGATATATGGCTGCAGGCCTGGGCAGCAGGAAAGAGAACAGAAAGGGTCTTCATTGGAAAACACCCCTGTTCAGTTCAAAGAAAGTTACTAGGTGTTTCCTGCAGACCTGAAGTAGCCCTCATAGAAGACATGCAGTGACTGTCAGGCCATCTAAAAAACAATCTCAGGCTCCAGAGATTGCTCAGTGGTTAAGGCACTTGCCTGCAAAGCCTAGGAACCCAGGTTCAATTCCCTAGTACCCACATTAAAGCCAGATGCACAAAGTGGCATATGCATCTGGAGTTTATTTGCACTGGCTGGAGGCACTGAAACGTTCATTCTCTCTCTCTCTCTCTCTCTCTCTCTCTGTGTGTGTGTGTGTATGTGTGTGTGCTTCTATCTTCTATCTCTCTCTGCTTGCAAATAAATAAAAATATTTGCAAATAAGATATTTTTAAAACACCTCCTCAGTATCACCTGGGGGAGTGCTAGAGCCCAAAGAAAGATCTGTGAGGTGCTGCCTCTATGAAATGAAGGCCCAGGAAACTCACCTGTATCCCCTCTCCTTTATTTTAGGTGCAAATGACCTGTATGCACACATGTGAAGGCCAGAGGAGGATTCAGATGGCTGTCTTTGCTTTTCTGACCTATATTTCCTTGAGATTGAATCTCTCACTGAACCTGGAGATGCTGCTGGAGATGCTGAAGACTGGCAGAGAAGCAGAGAACCCCAGGAAATCCTCCTGTCTCCATCCCCTTCAGCACAATAGGCGTGTGTGGTCACACCCAGTTTTGTATGTGGGTTCTGGGATTGAACTCAGGTCATGGCAAGTGCTCTTATCTGCTGAGCCATCTCCCTAGCCTAGAGACCTCCCTTTAAACTTTTACAGGACTCACACAACCATTCCTATGACAACAGTTTTCATCAAGCATTGATTTTGTTTTGTTTTTTTTTCCCTTGTTAACTTCCACCTGTGATGGTCCTTTCCAACAGCTGAGGAGCTGAGTAGGTATAAATGGGAATGTGGGCCCTAACTACCTTCCCAGTGAATGTTGTAGCTTCGGACTCCCCAGGTCTGGCAGCAAAAATGCTTTAATTATCTCATGGAGACTGCATTGGAAACCTGAAGTGACTTGACTTTTTTTTTTCATGACCTGAAAGTCAGTAGAGAAGCCCGGGGTCATTTAACCAAGTGCCAAGGGGAGTTCTGCCTCCTCTTATAAACCCAAGGATGTGGCAGCTGATCTTCCACAAGGTTCCGTGAAGAGAAGGGAAGTCATGTGTGAGTCCAGGCCTGAGGGGGAGGTGAGAAGGCAGTCCAGGTGGGTGAAAGCTGGGCAAAGGAGAGAAAACAGCAGGGATTTGAACAGAATAACAGGCTGGCTGGAGGGGTCAAGGTGGGTACTTGAAGCACACTGGTTTCCCCCAGGCCATTGGCTGAATCCTGGGACTGGGCAGGGTGTGTGGCTTATCACCCAAGTGAAAGAGAGTGAAGAGTTCTTGACTGTCTAGTGACAAAGGCCACAGATGAAGACATGCCAACATGCCATTCTCTGGCTCTTCAGCTGAAAATCTTAGAGCCTTAAGAGTAGTTGCGTCTTCCCAGGGTTTCAAGCCCTTCTAGGGTCAGGACAATCTATTATTGGGTCAAAGAATGAGCCTTTGGTCAGCCTTCACTCTGTCTGGTGAGAGGAGAGCTCTTGTTATATACAAGCTAGTAGAAGCTTGCATTTCTACATCTATTATATAATTATGAAGTAAATTGCTGGAACCAAGTGGCTGGGATCCACTTACCTCTGCTTCCCAAGTGCTGGAGTTAAAGACATAGACCACCAAACCTGGCTTGTGTGGATGTTCTTAAAAAGATGTTTCTCTAAGTATTTCCACCTAACAAATGCAAATAGAGCTTATAAACATGAACTTGGCCAGTTTATTTTATAAAGAAGTCAAATTAAAAACTGCCAGGATCTCGGGAGATGGCTCAGAAGTTGAGTGCTTGCTTGTAAAGCCTTCTGGTCCAGGTTTGATTTCCCCAGTATCCAAGTAAAGCCAGATGCACAAAGTAGTGTATGCAACTGGAGTTCATTTGCAGTGGCAAGAGGGCTCATTCTCTCTCTCTCTCTCTCTCTCTCTCTCTCTCTCTCTCTCTCTCTGACTGCAAATAAATAAAAATCATTTTTTTAAAAGAGCTAGGCGTGGTGGTGCATGCCTTTAATTCCAGCACTCATGAGGCAGAGGTAGGAGGATCACTGTGAGTTCAAGGCCAGCCTGGGCGTACAGAGTGAGTCCCAGGTCAGCCTGGGTTACAGCGAGACCCTACCTTGAAAAAGAAAAAAAAAAAAAAAAAGAATTTCCATCATACAAAGATGCACTAAGCAAAATTCTTTGTGTCTAGCTACGTTTTCCTATTTTACCTCAGCCAAGTATCTTTTCATTGAATATTTCCTCTCTTCCTTTCTGAAACAAATAAACAACAACAACAAAAAAAAAAACAAGTAAATATCCCCAAATGAGTCCATGTCAAGCGACCTAAAGAGGCCATTTGAGAGAGCACATTATTAAAAGCGATGATCAGAGCCATTTCCAAAAAGTGGGTTATTTCTGGTGTCTTTGTTTTAACTGGATCAGAGCTGAACTTACTTTTCTGAAGACTCAATACTGTAGAGATGTGGAAAAACCTCAAGTCACGTTATGGCTCTGAATGTCCAGTCAGTGTTACAATGCTAGAGAAATTTAAGCGTAAAAGAAAATACAATTTGTAACCTTTGGGAGGAAATGAAGAGAGGGAGGGTTTTAGGGATTCTGCAATCCCTGACCCCATCCATTAAAGATCTACACCACGAGCAGCTATGTTCTGATCATAGAAAAGCTATACATTCTTTCCCTGGGGCTTGGGTATATTTAAGGACCTAAGGAAGGCCAGGGGAAAATGTAATCGACATTCACACATCTGCTCTCAGCTGTCTTCCAGGATTATTAAGTACTCAGCACTGTAAACTCCTACTTGTTTCTTTAAAAACGATGAAAGCAGAAGTGCCAGCATGTCAATAGCGGAGTCATATCCAAATCATATATTATTCCTTCCAAGAGGGCACAACAAGGCAACGCGCATCCCCCAATAAGGACAAGACTGATGGCAGAGCAGTACTGAACCTATGGAGATTTCCCCGGAGACCCCATCATTTTATCACACGTCACAGCTTCTCTCCATCAGCATGCTCCCCATGCACTGCCATGCCGGGGAAAGAGTTCTCTAATAAACTCTCCCAAGCCTTGCACACAGGCCCTGGAGAGTTGCAAGCTAAGGAAACAGATTCGGAGGAAGCAGGGACTTTGACTCACACTAGCTTCCAGACCATCAGGTGACAGTCCACAGTGACTGCTTGCTTTGTGGGAGCCAGCAGCACAGGGTCACTCCTTCTCAGATGGTTCCCTATCCTCATCACGTGTCCATGGGTATAGCTATGACAGGCTATGGAAGCATGGGTGTATTCCCATGCAGACATACACGTGTGTGTGTGTGTGTGTGTGTGTGGACACAGACATATTTACAAAGCGAGTTGTCAGTCTCTTCTTTTTAATTTAATTGCAAATGTGTGGGGGAGTTAAGGGTGAGGGCATGCCTCTTTTATGTTGCAAAAATGTATTTTTATTTTATTTTTCAACTTTTTATTGGTAATCTCTGCACACATAGACAACATAGCATAATCCTAATCTCCCACACCCTCCTCCCTCTCCCCAATCTCCTCTCCACCGAATCTCTTCTTTCTAACTACTCTCTCTTATATTTTGACGCCATCATTTCCCGCCCCTATTATGCAGGTCTTGTGTAGGTAGTGTCAGCCACGGTGAGGTCATGGATGTCACAGCCACTTTGTGCCTGCAAGACAGTGTTGCAAAGCAGTCCCTTCTTTCCTTGACTTTCTTTCTGCCACGTCTTCCACAGTGTTCCCTGGATCATGGAGGCTGTGATAGAAGTGTCTCGCTTAGGACTTAACTCTCCACCATCACTTCTTCTCAGCACTTTGATGAGTGCCAAGTCGCTCCAGTGGTCACCACCATTTGAAAGGAGAAGCTTCTCCAATCAGAAATGAGAGTAGCATTAATATATGCGCATAAACAGAAATATTAGAGGGAAGTTTGGTGGGAATAATCAATAGTAGTAATTTCCCTCCTAGGGCTTATGACTCCCATATTCAAAAGCTTTTGATTAGGTTTTTCAGTATTGGCTGAATTCCCTCCCATGGAGTGGGCCTCAAGTCCATTCAGAGAGCAGTTGGTTTCCCCCATAACAGACATGCCACCATTGCACCAGTTGGTCTATTTGCCTGGTTGGTCAGCTGTAAAATTTGCAGTGTCTAAGGCCAGGGCCTCTTGCTGCTGCAAGCAAACACCTGTCTGGCTTTATGTGAGTGGTTGGGGACTTGAACCTGGGCCAGAATGTTTTTCAAGCCAAGTGCCTTTAATTGCTGAGTCATCACTCCAGCCCTCTGTTATCAAAATAGCTTGCCACACTGCTTTTGATACCCTTGCTTAGCTAGATGAAGATATATAACTCATAATCCCAGAAGGCTGCAAGAACTTAAATGATTGCTTTTCTCTTACCCCTGAATCATTCAGGTAGGGTTAATCTTGTCACTCAAGAACAAAGGAAAACAAAATCTCCCCTCAACCTTGATGATTTTGATCCAATCTCTGGAGAAGCATATTAATTTACCCATTCAGGAGAGCAGGTATGAAACCCTGTCATGGTGGAGGGTGAATAGTGCAAGCATGCAAAAATGGTTGATGAATCCCAAGTCACACCTGAGGTCACCACAAGCAAGAGGTGCCGTTGGTGACAGGCTTAGGCAGTTCAAATGCTGGGGAACAAAATCCATAGGGAACCCAGTACTGGCCACAGGGTTGAAGAACCCTGGGGTTCTTTTAGGGCTCTGTGGGGAATGCTAGACCTCAGCTCTGAAATGCTATGCTTGTCACTCAGAGTAGTCTCTGTCACCCCAGCCACAAGAAGGGAAATGTTCACCAAAGTTGGAATCCATCGAGTTCACCTGGCTGGAGATGGAAGTGGCATCTCTGTCCTTTGTTCTCCCAAGTGCACTGGGCTCCCTCAGCCCTGCTTCCTGGATAGCAAGGTGCTGTTAAAACACCTGTCTGGCAATGAAAAGAGATGGAGAGACTGTCAGCAAAGACCTCTGTGAAGGTGGCAGGGACAGGAGAGGGCAATTGTTTTGTGAAGTACAGTTGTCACTCTGTGTTAATAACTTGCACATGACCTTTCAGTGACAACCGTACTTGGCTGAGATCTGCACTGAATGGTCAGGACAGTTTAAAATTTAAGCCCTGACAACAGGGCACAATCCATTTGAAAGAACAAAACACAGCCCTTTGTTTTCTCCCAAACCATTGCCTGTCATTGGAGGCTTTGAGGAAGGGAAACAGAAGAGTGAAAAATAACCCCAGTGCCTCTCCCCAGAGAGTGCTATGCTTGGACATTAAAGAGCCTGCAGCTTCAAACTGCCATTCAAGTGCATTTTTTTCTTTTAAATAAACTAAGGTTCTGGATCTTTTTGACTTAGACTTTTAATTTGTAAATATTTTTGGATTGATACCTGCTGCCAGATCTCACCCAACCCTCCACGGGAGACTTCCCCTCCAGTGAAATTAATGCCTCTATTCCACCCCAATTCTGTTTTGTAATTTTCAATTTAAGTTTATTTTTATTAAGTAGAAACTTTGTATGGACAAATCATGTGTTGGTACCACCATTACCCTCCACCTTGCTCCCATTCTGCTGAGGGCCTCCTCAGTGGGATTGTTAGTGTGTACCATGGGGTTCTGAGTTCTGAGTAGTGTGAGCAGCAGCCAGTCATTGTTGGGGGGAGGGCAATGTCTCTGGATATTCCCCCCACTTTAGGTCTTAAAATCTTTCCATCCCCTCTTCCACAAATTCCCTGAGCAGTCCCAGATGTGTTTTAAGTATTCTTTTTCTTCTTCCTTGCTTCCTTCTTTCCTTCTTTCTTCCTTTCTTTCCTTCTTCCTTTCTTTTCCTTTCCTTTCCCTTCCCTTTCTTTCTTTCTTTCCTTCCTTCCTTCTTTCTTTCTTTCTTTCTTTCTTTCTTTCTTTCTTTCTTTCTTTCTCTCTCTCTCTCTCTGTCTCTGTCTCTCTGTCTCTCTCTCTCTTTCTTTTTTTGAGGGAGAGACTCCCTTTAGCCCAGGCTGACCTACAACTCTCTCTGTAGTCCCAGGCTGGCCTTGAACTCACATTGATCCTTCTACCTCTGCTTCCAAGTGCTACGATTAAAGGCATGCATCACCACACCTGGCTCAACCCCAATTCTTAAATGGATGTCTTAAATTCTCCTTTGGAATTCCTCCTACCAGGTTTCCAGCACACCATGTGTTCTGATGAGCCACTGTTTTGAAATCATGAATCTCGAACTCTCTGAGAACTTGATGGTCCATCATTCTCAACCCTGAGGATAACTTGGCTATCCTCAATGAACCCATCAAGTTTGCTTATCAGCAGGAGCAACAGACATTCAAGAAGAAAGCATTGATTAACCACGGGACTGACTGGTCAGAGACTGTGTTAGGGAAGAGCAGAAAGTGTAGGTTTCATGGTCCATGACACTGAGGTGGTCCCAGGATGGGAAGCCGATGGAACTGGATATTAAGACTGAAGACAGCTTCCCAGCTGAGGTGGGCAGGAAAGTAGGAACCAAGATAAGGAGAGTCTTGATGCTGGACTCTGCATGAGCCCAACTGAGGCCCAGAAGGGGAAGTGATTTGTAGTCAGTGAGGCTCAGCCATCAAGATGGTGTTGTGTTTGCAGAGCTGGTAACAGTAATCACAAATATTTCCTAAATGCTTGCTGAGGGTCCCATCTGTATTTAGAGACTTTTGTACCTTTGCTCAGTTCCTCCTCACTGCATCCTGAGGTTGGTTGATTGATTGATTGATTGTGTGTGTGTGTTTTATAAATATGGGAATTAAAAAGACCAAGAAAAACCAGGCATGGTGGTGCATGCCTTTAATCCCAACACTCAGGAGGTAGGAGGATCACTGTGAGTTCGAGG
The DNA here is from genome assembly GCA_004024765.1 of Zapus hudsonius. Taxonomy (NCBI): domain Eukaryota; kingdom Metazoa; phylum Chordata; class Mammalia; order Rodentia; family Dipodidae; genus Zapus; species Zapus hudsonius. The sequence goes on along the minus strand of PVHP010015906.1, from coordinate 21,641 downwards.
CTACCCTGAGACTGCATAGTGAATTTCAGGTTAGCCTGGAATAGAGTGATACCATATCTCAAATAAACAAACAAAAACAACCCCCCCAAAAGACCAAGAAGGTCTTCCAGGGTCACAGAGAGTTAAGAAGCGAGTGGGCAAGGCTGAAAATACAGTGTTGGGCAAGGATAGTCTGCGTGTATTTGACCTACACTATTGCTGTAGTCACTTCTCATTGCTGGGATAAAACATCTGACAACAACAAAAGTCGCTAATGGGACAAAAGTTTTTATTTTGGCTTCCAGTCTCAAGGGGAGGAGAAAGTGTGGCCTGAGCCCAGGTTGGACATCACCTCTGCCACAGCAGGTGAAACACAGTAACAGGAGAGTAAAACAAACTCTGGTCATGGGGAGCTAGCTAGACACCCCTCAACCCTCTCCCAACAATGCACCTCCTCCAGCAAATCTCCTCCTCCCAAATGGACACCAGCTGAGAACCAAGCATTCAAAACACATGGGTTTATGAGAGACACTTAATTCAAACCACCACAACTGTCCTTCAGCTAAGAAGAAAATACATCAACTAACATGAACTTAAGCCATTCACCAGTGTACATCATTTTTGGTTCTCTTCAAATCCTGAAAGCTGGGCCTCTTATCTTCTCATACACCTGTGCTGTGCAAGTAATTCCAATAATACCTGGGCCTCCAGGTATCATTAAAAGCCTGGGTTATAGACAAGATCTTACACTAAAGGGTCTCTGTGTCCTCCCTTGGAAAATGAGAGGGTTGGACCAGATAATCTCAGCAGTCCTTTCTGGTTGTTATAGTCTGTTTCCAAACACAGATTGTCATCCTCAAAGACTGTAAATTTTATCCCCTTTCAGTTTCCCTTAAGAGGAAGGGAAAGGAGAATTGATTGCACGCTTGTGCAAATTGAAGTAATAGAGAGCCAAGATGCTCCCCTTGTGGATTGGGGGGGGGGATATGCATGACTTGGAAAACGAGGAAAAGTATTTCATGCGGTGATGCAGACGGAGCACCTTTACCTCAGCTCTTCTTCCTGAAATAAAAATACAACCAAGTTCTTCAACTTAGTTGGTTGATGTATCATGCGGCTCCCCGTCATCATTCTTGTAGTGTTCAACAAACATTAGAGAGAAATTTTTTTGCTGCTTAAATTTCTCCTTGCAACACAAGCAAATATCTTCCTTTTATAAAAATACATTTCTTAAAAATAAAATACAGTTCCACAAAGCTGCTTCCCATGGATCGGTCATAAGTCAGAGACCTTCATTCAAATAATGGACTGTGAATGTAATCCATCTCTGGGAGTCGGGAAGAGCGCAGCTTGGTCTTATTAAGGTGCTCCGTTATGAGGTCTAGTCACTGAGGCAACGAATTATTTTCCAGCAGGGCTGTGGCTTGCCACTATAAGTCTTTGGCTTGAATGAAAAGGCAATTAAGAACAGAACTTGGAACAAGAAACTCAAACTAAACACTCTTCCTTTTCCACTTCTAACATAATTATAATGGTGTATAACTTCCAGGTTGGTAAAACTAAATAAAAATGTACAATTAAGTGACACAGGTGAGACCGACTATATTTCACAAACCATTCTTCCCTTCTAGTGGCACCGGAATCTTCCTTTTTTTCTTTTTTGATAAGGTGTAGTAAGCTCTTACCTGAGCAACAGAGAAGGCACATCCCCAAGTTCCTGTTTTCATAGTTACTCTAGAGTTAGTAAGCCTGGAAAGATATGATGTATTTCCTGCTGCTTTGCACAGGAGCCTTTAGTCTGTCTGGGTAAAACCCATAGCCAAGTCACCTTCGGAAACCATGATAAGTCACCATCCCGAATCATGGCAGCAGGGCTGAGGGACAGGTCAAGTACTTGCCTCACAAATACATCTGGGCACATCTGCATGAGCCCATAGTCCCAAAACTAAGAAGTAGAGACAGATGACACCAGGGATTTGCTGGTTGGCTAGTTGTTTGGTGTTTTCCCTCTGGGCATAACTGAAGCCATATTGAAGTAAAGAATGTTCTGGCCCAGTAGTTATAGTAACTTGGGAGCAGAACGATACTGTGACACAAGGTCCATAGCAATGGTTTTGGCAACTCCTTCCCAGAAGGAAGAGAGGATGGTCACAAGACACACCTGGAATTCCAGCTCTTGTTCCCTCCTACCCTTCCCTTAGCTGCAAGTGGTCCTGGGAAAAAAGCCAAATTCTATAGAAGGTAGACTTTTCACTACAAGTGGGATTCCATGAGGCATCTTCTGTGCCATCCAGGATGGGGTGGGACTTTGTGGTGACACAGATGCTCCTGTAAGTCAACCCTCCCCTGTGCTGTGTAAGTAATCTCAATAAATTCATTGGTTCACCAAAACTAGTTTTGGTGCGAAGGTACTTTGGTCTGTCATCTGAGCCCTAACTGGTAAAACCGATGTGTGTTTGAGTCTCCCCAACTGAGAAGTTCCTGCAACACTGATCTAGCTGAACTGGATCCAGGTTCTCAGAGAGACATTTGACCTCTAGCACCCCCATACATGTGCATATACACACTACACTCACACACATACTGCCAGTCTATTTTGTATGTACTACCAAACTTGGTCGCTGTGGTGGCTTCAATAGACACCCTCCAATAGATTCAAACAGCTTTATTAAAGCTTGTAATTTGTCTTTAACCTCCTGGCTAGAGGAGATGACACCTTATCCTGGTCACATCCTAGGTTCCAGCCTTAAGGTGTTTCTTGGGGTGGATCTGGAATTCCAGCATAGATAGGAAGAAACAGTCTGAGCTCTGGGGAGCTCACTACTGTTTTGCCAGTATGTGGTATGGTGATGGGTTTCTGTCCCTGCTTGAACCTGTGAAAGGGGACCAGCCTCTTTCGCCATTATGAAACTTCCTATGGATCTGTAGCTTCAATCAATCCTTTCCTCCCATAAACTGTGAATGGTTTGGAGGTTCATCCCTATGGCAGCGTGTGGCTGACTACGACAGTAGCTTAAACATACAGATAGAATTATTATGTCTCCATTTTTTTGGGCCAGGAATTTAGGCATGGCTTAGTTGGACCATCAACTTAAGAGTTAAATTAAGGCTGCAGTGAAGATTCAACTGCAGCAGGATTTACCTCACAGCTCCGTCAGTGGTTAATATCAGACTCCAATGCCTTAAGGCTGTAAGAATGAGAGCCTCAGAGCCTGGCCTGCTCTTGGCTGTAGGCCACGTGCCATCGTTCGCTGCCATACCTCTACAACATAGAGACTGTTTCATCAAGGTCACTGAGACCCAAAGTTTGCTCATGACCTTTTATAACCCAATCATAGAATTGGCATTGCATTACCTCATGGTGTTCTCTAGGTTAGAAATAAATCACTAGTGAGTAAGTCCACACACAGGGGAAGAAGATCACTAGACAGGAGGATGTGGATACCAGGAGGAAGTGATCACTAGAGCCCCCTTAGACTTGATATACCACATTATAAATATAGTTCTAAGACTTGGCCATCTCCAAATGACAGAAGCCAGGGTCATTCAAGTAACCTCCTTCTCAATTTTCACAGAAAAACCATCATTCTAGGAAGAAATATAATCCTATATGCCCCTGTTGTACTTACCTTCTCATTGCTGGAACAAAGAACCCAACAAAAAAAGTAGGTGGTGGGAGAAAGGTTTAATTTTGATTCATAGTCTCAAGAGGGGAAGCTCCATGATGGCAGGGGAAAGCAGGGCATGAGCAGAGGCTGGACATCACCTCTGCCACAGCAGGTGGAAAACAGCAGAAAAAGATTGAGGCGAACTTTGGTAAGGGAGAGCTGGCTACATATAACACCCCAAAGCTCACCCCCAACAACATAGCTCCTCAAGCAAGGCTCCACCTCCCCAATTGCCACCAGTTGGGGACCAAGCATTCAGAACACATGAGTTGTATGTGGGATTCAAACCACCACAGCCCCTCTTTCGATACTATTTACATATGTGTGGTAGTCATAGATAATACTTAAAAAAACTGGAACACTTTCTTATATAGTAGCTAAAATGACACACAATCACATTATTTCACCCTCTGACAGTTTAGTTGTTAATGACAGTCATGTGACCTCTGTTGTATAACATGGGTTTTTGAGTTCAATTTTATTTTCCTTTGTTCCCTTATTTATGTGTGTGTAAAGAATTAGATTTCATTAGGACATATTTTAAGCAAAATTTGCTAACGTGGTTTCCCTTCCTCTCTTTTCTCTTCCATTCTTCCCCCAACCATAGCCTTCTTTCTATTTTCATATTACAGGGGTCCTTTGCCCTCCTTCCCTTTCAATGCATTTTGTTCCCTACCCTCTCCTATTCTCCTACCAGTTCCATAGTCTATACCAACTTTAAATCCCCTTATTTAAAAAATTATTTTTTACAAATAGAGATACACATACACATGAGAGAGACAGAGAGAGAGAGAGAGAGAGAGAGAACGAGAGCACCAGGGCCTCCAGCCACTGCATACAAACTCCAGATGCATGCACCATTTTGTACATCTAGTTTTACATGGGCACTAGGGAATCAAACCTGGGTCATTAGGCTTTGCAGACAAGCACCTTAACCACTGAGCAATCTCTCTACCCCCATACATACCTTTATTTTTATACATACAAACAATAAAAGTTAAGATCTGCATATGAGAGAGAACACATGATTTTGTCTTTCTGGACCTGGGTTACCTCAATGTATATTTTCCATTTCCATCCCATAAAATGGTTTTGAACCTATTGTTAGATCCTTGTGTTAACATCACCTCTGTCACAGCTGGTGGAAAACTGCAGCCTGAGAGTGAGCTGAGAGTGGGCAAGTTATTATTTTGGATTTGTATTAATAATAACATCCCTGTGGCTTTGCCATTATATTACTTTACTTTGGAAGTGGAACTACTATCCCAATGCTGGCTAGGCTTTCCATAGTGGATATGGCCAGCTGGGGGTATTCTTTATCTGTCTGGGTTCTGCTACAGAAATTGCTTGCCTATTGAAGCTCAAAGTGCTGGCTCGAGGGAAGAGAACATAACAAGAGTGTGCAGAGATGAATAGGAAAGTTTGAGTGCCTATGTCACTGGAAAGAAGGGACCTCTTCAGTGATTCGAGCCATGGCTCCATCTCTCTGGACTCTCTCCATCAGCATACACATCTTACATTTCTATGGGTGTTCTGCTCACACCAATATTTTAATCCATAGGAGAGGCATTGATTACCTTTATTGGGGTTAGTAGTCTTCCCTCACATGGGGGAAGAACCGGCATACTCAACTAAGCCAGGTGTGGTAGCACATGCCTGAATGCCCAGCACATGGGAGGCAGAGGCAGGAGAATTGCTATAAATTTGGGGCCCAGATGCCACAGCCACATGCCGCTGGAATGAATCTCCAAACTAGGCACAGTTTGGGGAGGAAAGGATTTATTGAAGCAACAGATCCAAGAGGAAGTTCCATAATGGCAAAAGAGGCTGGCCCCCTTTCACAGGTCCAAGCAGAGAGAGAAACCCTTCACCAGCACCTCCAAAAGCAAGCAACTCCAACACTCAAACTCAGGAGCAGCAGGAACTCCGGGTTTAAGCTCAGACTGCTCTTTGCATATGTAGAGCTGGAATTCCAGATCCTCACCAGAAACACCTTAGGGCTTGACCTTAGGATCCAGCCAAGATGACAGCTAGAGAAAAACTTTAATGACTCTAGAATCTATTGGGGGACATTCCTTCAAACTACCACACCAGCTTACCTCATAATGAGTTCTAGACCAGCCAGAGCTATCTAGTGAAACTCTGTCACAAATAAGCAAATGAACAAACAAAACTAAAATCACCACCTTCAGCCAAAGGAATTCTCAGGTTAGTAGACATTTCATTGGAGATGATTATTTAGGAATATATGATTTCCACTGAGTTTCTCCAGCCTTATTTATAGACCACCTTTGGTCATAGGACAATATTAAGTTATAGTTAAATTAGTTTGTTCTATGAGTACCTTTGTCCATCAATATTACTTGATATTAACATCAACTCCGCTGAAATGCAAGAAGCCTCCTGAGACTAGGAATCTTACATACAGATGCATCAGAAGTATTTAAATATGGCCTGGTACATAGTTGAATTGGCCCTCAATAAATATTGATTGCATAAGCACACTGAATGCACATTGCTGATATGTCTACATCAGTACAAGTGAATGATGCCTCACCATGTCAATATCTTTATCATCAATTTTTAAGGCAGAGCTGTGTGTCATAAAAACTGCCCTGTGAAGGAAATCATGGGAATTTGTAAGCCATGTGGAACTTGGACATTTTAGATCATTTTTTTTCATAATAACTCCAACAGGGATCTTTCTAAAGTTTCTTTGCTCGGGTATCAAAAAATGTATTTTCTTTGCATTTAGTGGCCATAATACATAAAAATGTGTCACTGAACACTTTATGATGGGCCTCAACAGCTAAGAAAGACAGTCTGAATAGATTCACCTGCCCCATCTTCAGCTTCTTCCGGGACATGCATTCATGCTTAGGCTAAGTTTTTTGAAAAAAAAAATCAAGATTTCAAAGGTAGTCACACTATTATAGGACCTAGCAGGCCAAATTTCAAATTATTACAGGGAAATAACCAGAGATATTTAGGGATATATATTGCAGTGCTATTTTAATAGAAAAATTCAAATCTGTTAAAATGTTAAATAAATAAAGATAGGTTAAGTAAGACAAGATGGGTCTATCATTTACCTATATATCATATCATATCTATCTACCTGTCTATCTATCATCTATCTATCTGGTCTATCTATGCCCTTGCAGCTTTCAAATCTATTGCATGTTGGTAGTACAATATTATCATTCTCCTTCTACCAGAGAGGAAACCAAGTTAATGGTATTCAGTTTCCTGTAGAGTGGTAAAGCATCATAACCTCTAAACTGGAAACTGACCTATGGATATTTAAGCCAACCCTAATTTCTGTTTGTACCTCTCCATACTGCCCCAAGGGATCCTCCAGCATGCTTACTGTGGCCAATGGATGATGCAGTAGGCAGAATGATGCACCCCAAACAGTATCCTCTCCTTAATTCTGGATAACTGTATTATGTTCTTAGATGACAAAGACCAATTAAATTTGCAGCTAGGATTCAGAATACTAGTCAGATGACAGAATAGGGAGGTTAATAGGTTGTGGTGCGAACTTAATATAATCAGAAGAGTCCCTAAAAGTGACAGAAGAGAGCTGTGCATGGTGGCCCTGGGGATGCTAAAGCAGGAGGGTCTCAAATTTGAAGCTAGTCTGGGCTCAGTAGTGAGACTCTGCCTAAAACAGAAGCAAAAATCCTGAAGCTTGAGGGGGAGAACTCGCAGACTCTCAAGATTCCAGAAGGCACAGGATTGTAGAACCATGAGAGCATCCTGGATTACTACTGACAATTTCAAGAACTATATGATCATGGATTTGCATCCAGCTATTAAATTTGTAGAAATTTGTTAGAGGTTCCATAGGAAACCTACACATAATTAAGCAGCTCTCTACTTCCCCAAACAGCTTCCAAATGTGAGATTTTTGCCAGGCAATATGGAGGAATGGGCTAAATATTTACTGACTGGAATAATCCTGAAAGGCAGACTGGAATACTTATGTGATGCTTCGCCTCAAATCTTAATGCAAGAGACCATTCTAGTGCATTGTAATTATATGATATAACATCTCACCACTTCATCTCAACAGAATTTTTTTTCTAATCTGGCTGGCTCAGTTAGGGCCACGTCTCTAGTGTGGAAGTACCTAGTGTCTTGATTGAGTTCCTCTAGTTTCTTAAAATTCTTATATAGAGATAAGTGATTAATTAAATTTCTTGGCTGGATAAATAGGCTAGAGCAATTGATGGAGTTGAAAACATAAATACTCATAGCCTGTAGCCTGCCTATCCTCAGGAGGGAATGATTCAAGAGTGGTTTCCTGGGGTCTTCCAGCCTTGAAATGTTCAAGTAAATAAAGAGGTCATGAAATAACACGGTCACATATTTATCATTAAATTTCATCGTTGGATATAGTCATTGTATTTATTACCATTTTATGCACAAAGTACAATATTCTGGAGCATATAGACAGTTGCATATATTCAAGGGCTTATAACCCGAGAGAAGCGGATTTGATTTCTTGGTGTATCCTTTGTTTACAATCAACCAAAAGATGTATTTCTAATTATGTTTGGGACATCACCCAATGATGTGACTGTTGTTAAAAGATCACAAATTAAACAGCCAGGAATGAAAGGCAGCCTGGAAATTTTTTTTAAGAGCAATCTTAGAGCTTGGAGAATTCATAAACCAAGTAAACCTTCTGACATAACTATAAAATGTGGTATAAACCCTAGGAAAAAAATGGCCATCTTCAAAGGGTAACAGCACTTTTATGAGAATTCCAACCGCACCATGGCAACATCAACCCGTCAAAGCAAATGAAGGGTAGTAAAAGTAAAATTAAACATGATGAAGGGGACGCCAGCTTGCTAACAGCTTTCCAAGCAGTAAAGCTTTCAAACGTTATCTCTTCATTGGTCTGTTCAATCACACATGCCGGCTACCAAGCTTTATCACGTTCTATGTATCTTTCTCATCACGGTAGCCTGCCACGGGGTTGATGGACTTGTCTGTATGTTCACAAAGGAGGGGATGAGGGGCGCCCTTCCCCTCTCATCACCCCCTCCTTGAAGTCCCTCTTTCCTCTTCCATAATTCCCGTCTCCCACTGTCCTTCTGTGTCCTTGTCCTGGTGTCCAGCACAAGGCTTTGTCATCTACCAAGGTAGCTTCCCAGGAGGAGTTTGGGGAGTTATATATAGCTCAAAGTCTCTGCTGCCCTCAGTCAGACTAGATTTCTAGGTTCCAACATCAGTCCAACTGTCCTCTCTCTTGCCTTTGAAAAGTGGCCATCATCCTTCCTCCCTCGGAATGCTGTTTCTTCCTAGCTAATCCCTTTCCCCCTCCCCTTTTGCAGCTTCCTGCTGGGAAAATTGTGAAGGGAATTTTTTATGTTAACTCAGACTCCCGAAGCCCCTGGTCTCTAGAACTCTTCCTGTATGTAGGGACCCAACCACCAGGGTTGACCAGGGAGTAGAGACAGCATTCTGGTCATTTCTTTCAAGTGTTTGGAATGTTTCTCCAACTCCATTTCCCAGTTCACAATAAATAATTTCTGAGTCATTGTGTGTGTGTGGTGTTTGCATATGTTAGATTCCTCGCCTTTAGACCACATGAGTCATTCAATGGTATAAGAAGGAAAAACAATAACCAAACAGCTAATTCTGGCTTCACATGCCAACCCAGTGAGGAGGAGATGGTAGGGACAAGAAAGATACCATCCTATGGTCCTTACCACTCATGGGGAGGGGAGGGGGTAAGAAAAGAGGCAGACTGTCATAGTCAGGTGTCTCAGAAAATTGCCACCTTTAGTCTGAGTTTATTTCCTGTTACTCTTGGTCATTGAGTTGTGTTCTGTCCTGAGAGCTGAAACGTGAACCACCTTCCTTTCCCAATAAAGTTAGACCCTGTGACCCAGGCATCCATGCGACAAATACCTACTGAGCCTCAACTGTTTACAGAGTGGGGCTGGATGTATTTGAAGTCTAAGGAAGGGCTGCATAGGATTTACCCATGGGAACTCAAGGAAGAAATTTCCTGAAGGCATTCTGACAGCCCCATCACTGTCCATGCCTGTGTCTCTCTTGGCCTCACGGAGTCCAGTCTAGGGCACTTGGCCATTCTAGCCTCAGCCTCCACTGGGAACCTAGAACTATAGTCTTTGTTGACATCAACTCTTATTCCATCATTGTAGATGAATGTGTTGTTCCTGACTTCCTACTTACAGTTGTGACTTATACAACATTAGAGTATGTGAAAAAAATGGATGTTATGAATTACAGGTCAGCCAGGAATATCTAGTGAGACATTGACTCAGGATAAAAACAGAGGAGGAGGACACATATAAATGAGTTATAGTTCCTAAAAGAATCATGCAATTTTGTGTACACATCAATACATACATGTGTACATGCACACACATGCTTACACATAAATATGCCCACAAAGTTATTTTCATTCTTTACGTAATCCTCATATGGTCAAATCTTTTCCAGAAGTCGAGAGAGAGAGAGAGAGAGAGAGAGAGAGAGAGAGAGAGAGAGAGAGAGAGAGAGAGAACATACCTAGGCACACTAGGGACTCTTGTGACTACAAACAAACTCCACATGCATCTGGCTTTTCGTGGGTGCTGGGGAATCAACCTCCAGGCTATCAGGCTTTGCAAGTAAGTGCCTTTAACTGCTGAACCATCTCTCCAGGCCTGAAGTCTAAGAATCCAGCTGTGCAATTTAAGAGGCTCAAGCTAGCACACTGTATTTCAGGGATCATGTAAACTGGCGATTGAAACACAGACACTTAGGTTGGCAGCAGGAAGTATAGGACTATTTATCCAATCACAGTTTTTCACCTGATTTTCTCTGTGACTTTGAACACTTATATTTGAAAGTGTAGACATAGCTGAGGAAATAGCTCAGTGCTCTGCCTGTTACTTTTCAGTAACAACTTGGCTGGATTTGGAATCACCTAGGAGGCATACCTCAGGGGATATCTGTGAGGGTGTTTCCAGATATTTAATTGAAGAGGGAAGACCCACCTTGACTATGGAAAGTTCCATCCCAGGGGAGCTGGGGTCCTAGACTGAATAAAAAGGGAGAAAGCAGAATATGAACTGAGCTAGTATTCATCTCTCTCTGCTTCCTGACTGTAGACACAATGCAATCTCGTGCTTCTGCCACCATGACAGACTGTACCCTCAAACCATGAGCCAAAATGGGATGTTGGTCTCTTTTATTAAAAGGGAAGGAGATGATGGGAAGAATAAAGAATGGAGATGCCATGCTGTGGTGCTTACCAGTAGTAGTTCTTCCTTTAAATTGCTTCTTGTCAGACATTTTGTCACAGCAACAAGAAAGTAACTAATACACGTGATATATATGTTAGATATAATTTTTTATAAATATGCACACATAAAACTAATGCTTTGTGCATATAGCTCTTATGCAACTATAAATACATTTTGTAAATTAATTTTATATATTTACAAGGTGGGAGAGATAAAGAGAGAGAGAGGAGATGAATATGAATGGGCATGTCAGGGCCTCTTGCAATTGCAAAGGAACTCCAGATGAATGTACCACTTTGTGCATCTGGCTTTATGTGGGCCGGCAAACCTGGGTCATTAGGTTTTGCAAGCAAATGCCTTTAACCACTGAGCAATCTCCCTAGCCCTGTAAATGTATTTTGAAAACCATTCAGCTATAAAACAAAATGAATGGAAAAAATTATATTTAATATAATAAATCATGTGGTTTTTGCTGAATCCAAATCACAGAAGTTGTCATGAATTATATAAAGATTTCACTTTGGATCTAATTCCACATTGGATTTGTTTCTGTGTCTGTGACCTCAGTTCTACTAAAGGATGTCTGTGTGCATAAGTAAGCTTTTCAAAGCCTGGGAATTCCTTCAAGACTTTGTTCATTGAGAACACCCGGACCTCATTCATCTATACTCTACTAGTGAGCACTCTTGGAACACTGATTTTAATTAAAAAGAATGACATCATGAAATTGTTCCCCAAGAAATTATTCCCCAATCACCTTGTTGCTCAAGACCGAAATATGAAGCCCACTCGTTCCCTTCCAAGAATTGAACTAATCCTAGCAGATTATTTTGTATCTATATACAGCATCATAACTAACTCCCCCCATGCCTTTAGATTATGTACTTTAAATTAGTGAATTATGTGGCAGAGGGTTTGTACCTCAACAAAGTTGGTTTAGCACAAACACATGTCCATGGGTGAGCACACACATGAGTGTGCACCAGGGTCTCCTAATGCTACAAATGAATGCCTCTCCAGTTTTACATAGGTAGCCAGGGAATTGAACTTGGGCTAGCAGGCTTTGCAGTCAAGTGCCTTTAATCACTTAGCCATCTCCCCAGTCCCCACAAATATTTTTCTCTTATAGTTCTATAGGTCATAAATATCACATGGGCCACACTGAGATAAGAACATATTGCAGCTGGGCTTTACTTCCTTCTGGAGGTCCAGGAAGAATCCCGTTTCTTGCCTTTTCTAGTTCCGAGGAGTTGTTCTTACTGTTCCTGTTCTGGGTTCAAGGTCTCATCTCTCTGGCTTCAAAGCCAGAATTGATGAGTTGAGTCCTTCTCACTTTGCATCTTTCTCATCCATATTTAACTGTGTTTATCCCCACCATAGTCAGTGATTCTGAGATATTTAGGATTTATATAATTAGCTTGGGGCCACCAGAATAAATCCAGGAAAGATTATACCACCTTTGCAAGGTCTGTAAGCTTCAATCCACCTGTGTTATGTAAGGTAACACTGGTTCAGGTGACCACAGGCTCACTTTCATTTTCCTTTTAAGTGACTATAAAACCCTCCACCCTCAGGCATGTATGGTATTTCTCCTGAAATTATAAACAGGCATGAAGTAAACCCTAGGGGACTGAGTAGGTGGCTCAGCAGTTAAAGGTGCTTGTAATGACTGCTGTCCTGGGTTCAGTTCTCTCTCTCTCTCTCTCTCTCTCTCTCTCTCTCTCTCTCTCTCTCTCTCTCCTTCTCCCTCTCCCTCTCCCTCTCCCTCTCTCCTTTTTTCAAAGTAGGGTTTTGCTCTAGCCCAGGCTGACCTGGAATTCACTATGTAGTCTCAGGCTGGTCTCAAACTTATAGCAACCCTACCTCTGCCTCCCGAGTGGTGGGATTAGAGGCATGTACCACAATATCTGCCCTAGGTTAAATTTTCAAACTACCCACATAAACTAGATACATTAAAAGATTTCACAAATGTCTGATGTTTGTTTGCAGTAGCAAGGGACCCTGGCACACATATACACACATAGAAATAAAATATTTTTAAATTAATATCTTTATTATGAATAAGTATATACATTGTATGAGCAAATCTTGTGAAGGTGTCCCCATTTCCCTCCTCTCTGTCCCCTACCCACTGGGGTCCTTCCTCAGTGTGTGTACTGGATCTGTCTATAGGTTAGGGGGTTATGAACTGCAACAGAGGGAGCTAGTTTTTATTTTCCCCCTTTGTTCATTGGTGCTGAGGGGGGCAATGTCTCTGGATATTCTCCCCCACCCTGGCTCTTACATTCTTTCCACCCCCTCTTCCACTCAGTTCCCTGAGTCATGGTGGGTGAGTTTTGAGTTTGCTTTATTGTTGAGATCTTAAGTATCTCTGGATCTTTGCCCTGGATTGTGTTGGGTATCATTGGTGTCTGTCTCCATTGACCTTTCATGGGTTATCAGACTTGCTGTGGTGATTGGTCTCCTGTTTATCTCATCACTTTCTCGTAGGTTTCATTTGGGCCCTGAGTGAAGGCTAGGTGTGGTTTGTCTCTTGCCAGGATGTCAGCCACCATCCAATGTCTTGTTGGTGGAATTGGGTTGTCCCAGGCTCTCTTACTGCCTTCTGAAAATTTTTTAAAGTAATTTTCTGTCAGTCTGCCTGTCTGTCTATCTATCTATCCTCTATCTAAAAATGTGTGTGTGATCAAACCTTAATGTTTACTAATTCACCCAACACTTCACCACTCATGAATCTTGAGAATTATATGCAAAGTAAACAAGCTAGCCACAAAAAACTGATCCTTACTAGATGAGGTGCCTAGAGTCCGTCCCCACAGTCACAGAAACTAGAGGCACGGTGGTGGGCTCTGGGCCTGTGGGTTGGATGATGATGAGTCATTGCTTAGTCAACACACTTTTAGCTGGACAACATGAGAAGTCGTGCAGGTGGACGGTGACAAAGGTCCCACAAGGCGAGTGCACTGATTGCCACTCAACTGCACATTCAACATGGTGAAAGTGGCAAAATTTTCATTATCTTTAAATTTTTTACACAATCAAACTCTCCTTCCAAACAGACCCTTGGTGTTCCAATTCTTGATTCAAGAATGCAATGTCCCACAGATGCTTGAAATTACTGGAAGGCGAGGGGGTGTTACATGGGCTGGCTGCTTACAGAAAGAGTTTTAGCACACTCACTCACATATCAACTTTGTGTTTTTCTGTTGGATAGAACCTGGAATTATTTTGGTGAAGACCCTCAGAAATGGAGGTTTTAGCCGGGCGTGGTGGCGCATGCCTTTAATCCCAGCACTTGGGAGGCAGAGGTAGGAGGATTGCCATGAGTTCAAGGCTGCCCTGAGACTACATAGTGAATTCCAGGTCAGCCTGGGCTAGAGCGAGAACCTACCTCAAAAAAAAAAAAAAAAAAAAGGTTTTGCCATCATGAATTATCCTGTGGCTTCCAAACTCCACCTTACAGTCAAATCTAACTTGGCAGCTTCATGCTTCAAGCATCTACAAGGAGGCAGCCTATGGTTCTTACCAGCCCGAGCCAATACATTCTGTCATTAATGAGATTTTTATTAAGAGCTTTGCTTGTTGTTTGGCACTGGGATCAGATCATGGAGTCTTACAGACCCTGCATGCAAAGCACAGAACCACAGCTTTCCAAGAAAGTATTCCCAGAAATGACCAAGTTCAACTGTCTTGCTCTGTGTGGAGAAACCAGTGCTGAACTTCTCAGAGAACACCTCTACTGAGTGGGAAGAGTAACCTTCAAAGTCTGTCTTTTTGGTCTGGAGAGATGGCTCAGCAGTTAAGGCACTTGACTCCAAAGCCTAATGACCTGAGTTTGATTCCCCAGTACCCATGTAAAGCCAGATGCACAAAGTGGTGCATGCATCTGGAGTTTGTTTGCAAGTGGCTGGAGGAACATGTGAGCCCACTCTCTCTGTGTCTCTCTCTCTCTTTCTCTCTGTCTCTTTCTGCTTACAAATAAACCAGCAAATAAATAATTTTTTTAAGTTTGTCCTTTAGTCTGGGTCAAGATGCACAGGGATGGTCCCACCACTGGGCACCCATGACTTTGGCTCGTGGGTGAAAACCTTTTTGGCCCCTCTGTTACAGTCTGGGCAGTCTGCTAAGCTGGCTCAGGCCTTGTTACAAGACAGCGGAAATGTTTGCATGCATATCTCCTCTTTTAGAGTTTCCAAGTAATATGATACATGTCTAGGTGACAAAGGCATTCTACAGTCAAATAATTGTTGAAATTTAGACCATAATAAAGAGATTTCCCTAGGAGTTCTTAGCACATCCAATATGCCCTGTGCATTGTAAATCTCCACCAGGGAACTCTAGACACATGCGCCTCTTTGTGCATCTGACTTTATATGGGTACTGGGGAATTGAACATAGGCCATCAGGCTTTGCAAGCAAATATGCATAAACATATGTAATTATATGGAGTAGCCTATATCATTTACAGAATAGTCACTAGGTGCCAAGTGAGGTGACAGGTGCTACGCATACACTATTCTTATCCTTACGATAGCTTTGTAAAACTTACATCATTCTCAGACTTTTAAAAGGAGGAAACTAAAATGCAGAGAGATGTTAGAAAATCTGGGCTGGAGAGATGGCAGTTAATGTTTGGAGTCTACCACTGCACTGCTGTAACTCGAGACCATCCAAGGCCCAGAGGAAGGGCAGTTTGCCCAGAGCTGTAATGAACATTTTCATGGTGCTGATCAGATGCTCGCCACCATTTCCAGCTTTGCACCTTGCTCAAACCATCCTCACCTCAACCACATGAGGGTACAGTGACTTCAGTCATTTGACAGGTAGTGTGAGAAGGAGCTGAGGGACTTCACCCAAGGTCACGGAGTTAGGAAGTAGCCAGCCGGAGGACTCGGACTCAGGCAAAGCTAGATGAAACAGTGAGTGGAGTGCTTTGCCCCTTGTGTGGGTACCAACACACTCACTGCCTCCTTCCGCCCTGCTCGTCTGCCATTGCCAAGTGCCTGCCCATCAATCTCGGGTTCCTTCTAACTATGCTGAGTATTGTAACCATTACCTGTGTTGTTTTATGTTGGCTATTATATGCCAAGTGGCTCTAAGCTGGGGGTCCCGCCTGTGCCTCCACAACCCCCCCCCCCCACTGAAGTGGATGGGCCACAGACCTTCATTCTGCTGCATCGCTCCCTGTCCGATCTTCCTCCTCTAACTAGTTGGGTGCTTTGCCTTCTGAGGTAAGGTTTAACCAGGGTGTCATAATCCGACAATTACCCTCCACCCTGCAGTGCCAACAATGCAAGTGTCTGTGGGCAAATGACCTGAGCAGGCCCTGCATGGGGCTGTGTGGACCACACTTGGGCAAAATCACATTGTTACCATGATGCCTTCTTTTTTTTTTTATTTTTTTTAAAATATTTTATTTATTCATTTTCAAGCAGAGAGAGAGAGAGAGAGAGAGAGAGAGAGAGAGAGAGAGAGACACCAGGGCTACCACCTTGTGGGTCTGGCTTATGTGGGTCCTGGGGAATTGAACCCAGGGCCTTAGGCACTGGAGGCAAGTGCTTTAACCGCTGAGCCATCTCTCCAGCCCCGATGCCTTCTTTTTTATTTTTAATTTATTTTTATTTATTCTTTACCATGATGCATTCTAACCAAAGGGAAACAACAGCACCAGGACCAGGAATGTTTGGCTCTCCTACTCACATTCTGAGATTCAAGTAAAAGCTACCAAGAAAAGCAGAAGTAGCTGAAGACGAAATGCCTTTGTCCTTTCTCTGTAACTAAGAGGTGAACATGCTTTGCAGAGGCTCTTGGAAACCAATTATAATAGTCTCCACACATCTTTCTTCCCAGGAGTGTGTTCCTAGTGGCATCTGGCAGGTCTGTCTTCTCTATTGACATTTTTTTTTGTCATTTTATGTAGTCAATGGAGAAGGACAAAGGTTGACGTCAAGAGCCATGGTATTCTCAGACAGGGGACAGAGCCCCTGTGTGCCATTAATGCTCAGTAGGTAAAGAATACTTGATTTCTTTCTATTATGGAAAAAATTCTCCCTTAGCATTCTGTTATTGAAAAAAATAACCCAACCATACAGAAAAGTTGAAAGGTTTTTACAAGGAACGGGCATATTCCATGCTTTAACTCTACTTAGATTTTTGTCATGAACTTGCTTTCTGCCACATCTCTGTATCTATCTAGCATCCATCCCACTACCTACCTATCTTATATTTTTTTCAATGTGTATGTATAGATGTATGTATTTATGACAAAGGGTATAGGCATGCCAGGGCCTCCCACCACTGCAAACAGACTCCAGATACATGTGCCAATTTGTGCAACTGACTTTACACAGGTACTAGATCATTGAACCAGGGCTGTCAGGCTTTGCAAGCAAGTGCCTTTAACTGCTGAGCCACCTCCCCAAACCCAACCTATCTTATTTCTAAATGCACTTTAATTAAGTTGTAGACTTTTGATACACTTACTTGGATCACACACCACTCATTACACTCTTCATACTTCTCCCACACTTTTTAGTGTTGAGGTAGAATTTGCATATGAAATGTAGGAGCCATACGTGGGCCTTCACGGAGTATTGCTACATACATCCATGTGTGTACTCCAAGCACCTGTTGACATCCAGAGCCTAACCATCACTCCACAAAGTCCCCTCAGGCTGCAGCCCACTTGGTCCCAGACATACCTCTCTTGAGGTAACCACGATTCCAGTTTCCCCATCGTAGGTAAATTATGTTTGCTCTTAAATGTCAAATAAATGGAATCATTGAGTTGGTGATCTTTTGAGTAAGGTTTCTTCCTTTGTATTTTTTTAATTTAAGATTTATTCCTGTTGTATGTCTCCATACCCATTCCTTTTAATGAATGAGCAGTATTCTTCCCCATGGATACACCCACTTCGTCTATCCATGATCTATGTTTACACACTCGGGCTGTCTGTAGATCTCAGCTGCTCTGAATAAAGCTTCTGTGAGTATCTGCACAAATCTTTGGACGTATGTTTTCATTTTCCTTAATACATAAAAAGCAGAATTGTTGGTGGTAGGAAAGTTGTGTGTTTAGTTTATTAAAAAGAAAAAACAAAAAACCCTAAATCTTCTTTTCAATACTGGCCATTTTTCACTCTTTCCAGCGGCATTGGAAAGTCTGATTCCTTCCTGTCATCACCATTCCTGGGCATTGCCAATCTTTTCCTTCTCATTTTCAGATTTAGTCCTTCTGATCCTAAGTGCAATTAACTCACTGAGGGGTTAATTTACATCCCTAAATCAACTGATCAGGTGGAGACCTTTTTCTATGTATTTGGTCATCTGTGTCTCTATTTTGTGGTGTGTCTATTTCCCCTAAGTGAGGGCCACACCTCAGCTTTCTTTCCAGGGAAGCAGCATCACTGCCCAGGTACAGACTTTGGAGAGTTTGGTTCCTCCTGTCTCTTCACCCCTTGTGCAGGCTCCAAGGAAGCCAGAGAGATCATTTTTGAATAACCGCTGTTTGCATTCCTCATTTGCTGGGCACTGCCCACAGGCAGCAGGAGCTGATGGCTTGTTAGTAAAGCTGGGTCCCTTTGTGAGGTGCTTGAAGAATGATTGATTTACAATAAAGTGGTTCCTGGTGGGTGCATGCAGGTGGAACTATGCGGATCGATTCCAGGGGCCTAGCTAACTAATCAGCTGTTTAAACTGGCAGAGAGAGAGAGAGAGTACTCGGTGACAGACATGTGTGGCCATCATTTTCCCCCTAAGATTACAAATTAACTTGTTTGGGTGTGCTGGGGTGTGTGACAACCTGGGGGCCAGCCTCAGAGGCGGGGAGGGCAGAGCAGCTGTGACTTCCTGGAGACCTCACTGGGATCTGCCTTTGCAGTGAGGCATTTCCAGATGGAGGAAAAGACACAGCAGAGCTGGAGAAATGGCTTAGCGGTTAAGCCTTTGCCTGCAAAGCAGAAGGACCAGAGTTCGACTCCCCAGGACCCATGTAAAGCCAGATACAGAAGATGGCACATGTCTGGAGTTCCTTTGCAGTGGCTGGAATCCCTTGTGATCTCTCTCTCTCTCTCTCTCTCTCTCTCTCTCTCTCTCTCTCTCACACACACACACACACACACACACACACACACACACACACACACACACTTGCATTCAAATAAATAAATATTTTAAAAAGACACAGTGGAAAACAGGGGTCCCCCTAAGTGATGACAAGAGCTGAGTTTCAAAGGGCTCTCTCCTCTATTCCTCTCTTTGCTATAGAGATTTTCTTGATGACCCCCCCAACACAACTGAACAGGCTCCTATAGCTTTCCCTTCTTTCTCCCCACTAGGTGAACCAACCTCTGCTTCTGATGAGATTTCACAATTCCCAAGTCCAAGGCCCTTGACTTAAGGAGGGTTAATGCTGTATTTATTCCCTTGTGTTTGTTCTTAGGAGTCTTTCCTGGATAGTGAGATGAAGATGTGATAGAATATTAATTACAAGAACAATCCTATAAATTGTGGTGGGGGTTGGGTTAATGTGGCCAGGCAAGGTGTGAAGAGAAACAGGTAAACCTAGAGGGGCCAGTATGACCATGACCCAGTCACCACCACTGAGAAGGAAGCCAGATTGGGCAGTGCCCGAGGGAACAACTGCTGACCCATTGAGCTTAACCAGATACTCCCTCACTTATAATTGCTTTGAGATACATTATCTTATCCTTTGGTAGCTCAGTGAAAGGTGGCAGACTGCCACTTTCAATGTGAGGAAGTAGAAATTAAACTATCTAATAGATAGCTGGCTTTGGATTTTAACATCTGCAGTGACTGAATTAGCAAGCCAGTAATACATACAAACATCTATTACGATTTGTCTATAATGGCATTCCAGTATTAAAAGCTGAATCTTGTATACTCCTAATTGACACAAAGGATTCATTTCTTTAGAACTTGAAGCCATTGTACTGCTTTTGAGGGAACTAGCAGGTGAGAGACGAGAGAGGTTCGATCCATATATTAAACGTTAGTGTAAGGTTCCAATATGAAATCAGTGTGGTCTCTGGAATAAACAACTGACAAATGAACTGGAAAACATGGCTTTATAACAAAACATAGAATTTGAAAAGGCAAACTGTGATAAGAGAAGCGTCAGAAATATACAGAGAAAAGACAGGAAAGATTAAGTGCCAAATGGCTTTGGAGCAGTGGAATAGTTATTTTAAAAGCTATCTGTAGAACCTGAATAGATGTTGTGTTTCAAAATAAATATCAAATATTTCAGTATAGAAACCAAGGTCGTGAAAAGATGTAGGCTATTAGCCGAGCCCTTGAGAATTAGAAAGGACAGTAACCAGAATAGAAAACAAAAACTCAACCAATGGGCTGGAGAGATTGCTCAGTGGTTAAGGTGCTTGCCTTCCAAGTCTAACAACCCTGGTTCAATTCCCTAGTACCCACCCTAAAGCCAGAAGCACAAAGTGGTGCATGCATTTGGAGTTCATTTGCAGTGGCTGGTTGCCCATTCTCTCTCTCTCTCTCTCTCTCTCTCTCTCTCTCTCTCTCTCTCTCTCTCTCTCTCTCTCTCCTTCCCTCCCTCCCTCCCTCCCTCCCTCCCCTCTTTGTCTCCCTTCTCTCTCTCTCCCTCTCTATTTGCAAATATACACTTTTTAAAAAATCTCAACTAATGAAAATACTTATGGTCTTACTGCATAAAACTTCTGGTTTTAACTTTGCTGTTTTCACAAAACAGTACAGATTTAAAGTCAATAACCAAGTAGGAGGAATATGGACAACAATTTGTACTGAAGGGTTAGTATCACTTAATGTATAAAATGCTTTTCACACAGACAAGAAATGGTGTCAGGATATGAAGAATTAAGCTATAATGAAAATAAAAATACTAAGCTACCTTTTCTTCATAAATTTTCCAATATGATGATTAAAAGTTGAGATAATAGGATGTCACATTTCATCTGTCAAATTAGAAGATGTAAATATGATAATACTAATGGTGAATGAATTTTATGATGAAGACGATATTCTCGTGTACATATGGATGGGGTTAAGTTGCACAAGTTCTTACCTATATATCACACTATCTCCACTGATTCTTCCAGGCTTATCTCAAATTGCTTTTGTCTGTGTTCCCTGTTCAGGGCAGGGGATTGCTTTTTCATTGGCATTGTGTGTCTTCGTCTACGCCCAAACAGATCCTGGATTTCTTCCCTTCCCTTCATTCCTTTTCCTCTGTTTATAGTGCTTTATGGTTTTACCTCCTTCTGCCCCAACCCTCTTATTTATTTTTATTTTATCATTTTTAAACATTTTTATTGGCTTAAAATTATATATATATATATATATAATAATATGCTCAGTATCATAGGTTATTAGATAAAGCCATTGAATCCATGATGACATTCCCTTTTATGCATTAGTTACTCTCCCCCCATGACTCTTAACATTCTTTCTGTCCCCTCTTCCACAAATTTCCCTGAGTCATAGTGGGTGAATTCAAATTTTCCATATTTATTAGGTTTGTAAAACTCTCTAAATTTGTTTTCTGGACAATTTTGGGCACCCTTGGTGCCTCTCTCCATTGTCCTTCCGTAGGTTATCTGCCTTGCTGTGGGAATAGATGTTCTGCTCATCATCCCAATTCCTTAGAGGTTGTGTTTGGGCTCTACATGGATCATCTCCTGCTTGGGTGTCCCCTGTCACATCAGGTCCCCTTGAT